>CM059209.1:28311200-28546200 GCA_030347435.1 Clarias fuscus
TCAGGGGTAGCTCAGTGGTTAAGGCATTGGACTACGATTCGGAAGGTCCCAGGTTCAAGTCCCACTACCACCAAGTTGTCCCTGTTGGGCCCTTGAGCAAGGCCCTTAACCCCAACTGCTCAGATGTGTAATGAGATAAAAATGTAAGTCGCTCTGGATAAGGGCGTCTGCCAAATGCCTAGATGTAGATGTAGATGTAGAAATTAAAAATTCAGACGATGTTGGCAATGAGAGAGTTAACATTGCCCCATGATATGGCCTCCTTGCACATCCTGGGCGTCCAGTTGAAGACAAGTGTTGTTAAATATTATGGCGACTTATCTTCTGTAATCCTGGAATAGCAGAAGCAGTAGTGAGAGCATTTTCAGTATGATTTCTCAAATGACTCCACCGAATTAGTCTTATCTTGGCATTGTCATCACTTTTTCTGGCTACTCCAAACCATCTGCCACAGTCTGCTTGCATTTCACCAAGTTGAAGCATTCTGATGTCTGCTAGCATTGTCTAAACAGGACATGATGGGGTGAAGACAAAATGTACCATCAGAAAGTTTTCCTTGCTTTTGATACCAAGGCGGTCAGCTGGACATAAATCTTACATGTATTACTTTACTGCATTCTTTTTTCAGAGCAATGTTGATTTTGTCCGTAAGAAGATGAACTTGTGGAACAAACAAAGATCAAATTATTTAAACATAAATGTATGGTGCTGCACAGCTCATAGTGCTTTAAATTAGGTTATTAGCATGATTATATTAAATCAATAATTGTCTTTCCAGTGTCATATTTTAGATTTTGCGTTTTTGTGATTTGAAAGACAACAAATGCATTTGCTTGGAATAGGTTGGTTAACTAGAGAAATATGACTTATTTCTATAGATACATATATAACCTACAGTATAGCACTCCTAAAGCTACTGTTTTAGCTTAAAAAAATCATACAGCCTCTGTGCATCATTCAGTAGTGTCTGTCTACATTTGGTGAAGTAAAAATACACCCAAAACAGTTGTGTTAATTCTTTCCTCATAAACCAAGCTGTGTTCATTATCAGATAGCAAACAAACAATGGTTTGACAAGAAGTGTAAGTTGTTTCGGGTTTTCAGTTGGGATCATAATGTTTATAGCAAGCTTTTGGGTAATAATAGAGGAAATATATATGTGACTATCATTTATAATTACAGGTTATAAGATAATATTAGCTAGCTCATACTGTATGTTCCTAAATAATCGGATGTCTATTTGTATGTCTAACAAAATTGTAATATGAATACAGTATGCCTTTATGCAGTAATCTATGAACTTAACCTAACTAAGAACTGCTGACTGGTTAGCTACTAACAATAGAACACTGAACTTCTTATGAAGTGATCTACTCATGGCACAACCCAAAAATTACAGTAGCAGTGCACACAGGTTTTCTTTTCCCTATTCCTCCTGCAGCCAGAACCCTCACATGTCCCTTGTGCCCCACACTGAAGCTATACATTTAGGCATAATAGAAATTATAGGTTCCATTCATGTAGGGGGAAAGCAAAACTAGGAGTCTACTGTATATGCAGACTGAAAAGTATAGGTGCAAGATCCAGACTCCCAAGTCTTTCAGTCATTGGATGTAAACAAAGTTATTTTAACTTAATAGAAAATAGTGGTTGGCACAAACTCCAGAGTTGAAGGTTCGATCCCTGCCTTTGGGTCTATGGGCATAGAGTTTGCATGTTCTCCCCATGCTTGGTGGATTTCCTCCAGGTACTCCAGTTTCCTATCACAGACCAAAGACATGCAGATTAGGCTAACTGGCATTTCCAAATTACCTGGAGTGTGTGAGTGAAAGTGTGAATGTTTGTGTCTTGTGATGGATTGGCACCCTGTCCAGAATGTACCCGCTTTGTGTAGTCAGAATATACTGTATTATACAGAATGAGTAAGAGAAAAAATAAAAACATAAAATATAGTCACACGTTTCAAATAAAAGAAATCCAAGAACTTGACTAAAGACATTGAATTAAAAAAACATCTACAGTATGCAGTTTCCCATTGTCGTTGTAAGAGTATCTTTGGTTTCCATGTCTACTTTTAAACTGTAACTTGTTGTGACTGTACAGTATGGATGTCCATGATGTCCTACTATTGGCTGTTGTACTCATAACTAGTATTTCCAGGATAGGCTCCAGATAACATCCTTTCTGCATTAGTGACTCACCTCCTGCTGCTAGCACTTCCCAGAAACTTTGTTTTTTTAATCTTTTTGCTTCAGTAGATAATCTCACCTGGGTAGTTTAACATTTTCCTATAATCATAGCAAAACGTTTTCAGGTTTAGGGGATTAGTGCTAATTTAATATACAGTACATTTTGCCTATATACTGTAGGTATGCCCCCAACCTAACCAGTACATGGACTATACAATATATACTTTATATCAGGCGGTATTCTACTAAACACAGTACACATTTTCAAAGATACCAGTCTAAACTTTGTCAATGGTGTTATTGTTAGTAAAATTGTTAGTGCAAATAGATGAACACAATCTGATCATTTGCAGCAGTAATTGTCCATGCAGATATTTGCTAAGTATGCTATTAGAGAGCCAGAAAGAACATCAATCAAATCAAAGTACTGACTTTGCATAGCTGGATGTGACCACTAGAATGAAATCTGTATTTGAAACTATACCACTTCTGTCCTCAATAATCTGCAGTGTGACAGCTTGTTCTTATGAGCTAAAATTGTGCATCAAATTTGTATTCTTAAATTGGCTCACTGTATAAATGAGGTTGGGAACCAGTTCATTAAGGATTTGTTTAAAAGATCACTTTTTAAATATGAATGTTTCCTGTAATAATCTTGCTTGTGTTCATCAGGACCATTCAGAAGAATACATACTGGGAGTGCTTGGTGGGGATGCTAGGTGATTTACTCTTTCGAGCAGATGGCCGCAGAGGGAGAAGCGTAAGAATGGACTACATTGACTCTAAAATGCTGAATAAGAAGTATCGTGTTTGTGTTCGCTTGAAGGAAACCCCGACTGGTGAATACATCCATTGTTCAGGGGCTTTATGACACCAGCCATTTAATTTCACCCCGAGCTGAGTCCCAGGAGCCATGTGGGTGTGATGTGGGACAGGATTGGAAACAATCTCTTCTGTGGCGAACTATGCACACTTGCTGGCATTCAGTTACCTCTATCCCCCAGACTTTGCCCACAGACACACCACCAAAGGTGCAACTTGCTTATGCAACGTGAACAGTCATCTTTAATCCTATCCCTAACAAAAAGGAAACCCGTATGCAAGTTATAATTATCATGTTTGCCAGCAGTGGAAAGCACAAATCTATGCTTGATTGTGTAACACTTGTGGTTCTCCAATGTTCTGTGCCCATCTGTAGAAGTAGGAAGAAACAAGAAAAAGAAAATCTGTCATAACAGTTGATAATATAAGAGGAACATTGCAACCTACAGTAACTGTTTCTCTTTTTCTTCTCTTTCTCACTTTCTCAGAGTACGTTATGAGATCTAACAATGCTTTGTGCACACCCATGACCTCGAACTGAACTCGTGCACCAGTATGGTGCTGCGGCTTTGCTATTGGAAACACCCCTCTGATGCTTCTATTAGAAAGGCTTGTTCTCTGCTTTGAAATGTGGTTCCAAAAGCAGGTCACGATACTCTGGTGTTGTGATGGGGATTCGGTAAGAACACAGGCTTGTAGAAGGCTAGAGCGAAGTCTTTGTGGAACCCCTGGAATGGATTGGGGATTGTACTAACATTGCAAATCAAATTGTTCTAAAGACCACGTAGAAATTGTGTGATGAGACGTTGAAGCCTTTGATCATCCTCCGCAGGCTGCCACATGCTGCTTATTTGATCTGCAAGCCATGGAGTGGGAGGAGAACTGTGTTATTCCCCTCCTCTTACTGTAATAGGCCCTTACAGGTGGGGTTCCCGCTATACTGCGTGCAAAAGTGAGTAATGATCCAAAATGAAAAAGAAAATCTGTGACTGATTGCTGTTTACACAGTTACATACCAGCATCAGTATGGAGGATCATGACATCATTGTCACTAATCAAGTACAGTATAAGGCATCTTAAATGGGTTTACTGTATGTCATTCTTTATTTACAATGACTTTAAGCCCTTACCAATTTTGTACATAAAATGTATTTATAAGTAAAGTTGAAATTTGTACCATAGTTAGTGGTTCCTTAGTGCAATACCTTAGAGCGGCATTTATATTTCATTGCAGCTGTTTTAGTTATTACTGTGTACTTAATAAGCAGTTGTAGTGGTGGAAGGTGTCATAAGAGACAGGGAGCAACTGAGATTTAAAAAAAAAATTAGATCTGTACTTTTAAAGAAGAACTGCTGGAATCATAAGGACTGTTGTTTACTAGAGACTTGTCTTTGTGTAGAATTTATTTCTTGTTTGCTTATACTGAAGATCTTTAACACATGCTGTACGGTGCTGTTTATCTTGAATGATATTGTTTTTCAGATATGATTTATACTTAAGAAATATCACATAAGATGTTGTGCTTAATTATTAGCATGCCTGTGATGAGGCAGAAGCCACAAGAGTGCAGTCTGGGTACTCAGGCCATCCTAGCCATGCTGATATTCAGCACGACCTCGGGTGAGATATTGCTTTTATACAACAGCTCCTTAAACAGCAGTTATTATCAACAGATTATGATTCATCTGTTTATTCAACTTTTTTTTTTTTTTGCCCTGCCAGCACACGTCCTTCCATGATTGGTGGCACTAACCGCAACGGAGGAGCCGGCGACCGACAGCAAGTGACCGACACTTATAAACAGGAGTGAAAGTAGATTTAAATTAAAATTCTAATTTCACACTATGTAGCCAATATATGACAAGAATAAACCATGGAGGTGATGGACAGTCCTGAAAAACAAGATTTACTTTATATTCCGCTTTAGAATACCAGCTAACTTTAGGGTTCCAGGGTTGAATCCGAAATGGCGTTAAATGGAAATTAAGTGTGCAATCACTTGTTCCACACAATAAGTAGTGCCATTGATCATCTGTTCTATTTGTGATCCAGCTACTTGTGTTAGCAGTTAGCTTTTCAGTTCACGATAACAGCAAAGGAAATTTGGATGACTTGGAAGCAATTACTAAGGAGACACAATGTTGTTTACGATGTCATAAGGTGTGTTTTCTTTATAAAAGTGCTTCCATGACTGGTTTTAAATGTACTGTAGGTTTGGCAGGCAACTGTCTGTCCTCCTTCCAGTACTGTGGACCATACCGACTTCCTCTCACCCAAATTGGAAACTGACAGTTAGTGTAGTTACTGTAATGATCGTTAGAGCACCTGTGATGCACATAGTGCAGTGGGAAATGTCACATGACTGTTATGCTCTATATCACCACTTATGAAATGGCTCTCATCCAGTCAGATTACTCGGTCTGACATTGTATGATATATTTTATACTTTGATTCTGTACCTCCTATACCAATCTTATCTCCTGTTGTCTTGATCATTAGGGATGTACATCTTCATCCAAGTTTCTATGAGTTCCTCTGGGACAAAGTCTATTGTCAAAACTGCTATGAAACTTAAATTGAATTGGGCTTTTTTTCAGTTACAGCATTTCCAACTCCACCACTGTAGTTAGCGCAGTGATGTGAATAAATGAGAGCATTAGTTAGCCTGTTGTTTGACCTTCTCTTACTTTTTTAGTGGGGGGCGCAGTGATTTTTTTTCCAAGTAGACAGGCTGTTGATTCATAGAGTGTGTATAACAAGTCATCGCTTCCTTCCTGCTTGTTGCTCCCACGCTTTCTTTCCTTTTCTCTGTAGGATGTTCGCAAGTGTGAGGTATTGTTATTAAGTCATTCTGAAGCTTTTGGTGTTCTTTCATTTCATTTCTCATACATAGTACTAGCCTTGTTTTGACAGGACATATGAATCAGACAGACACTAGACATTACAATTGTTTATTTATTTTTCTCTGTCTGAGCCAAAAAGCATTAGATATCATCTTTGGAACAAACATTTGAATTAATTTAGATCATATGCATGATTTGTGTTTGGGTTTTCATCTTCCCTTTAATAAGAAACACATTTTACCACTTTTGGGAAATTGTTTTTCTTTTCCAGTGGTTATTGACTAATGTGATTCCTACAGATACTTTAGAAACCTGTCTGCATCGAAAAACCCAAGAACACCCACTGTTCACCAGTCCTTGCTGTTCATGAAATAATATCTTAGCAGTGAAAATTTGAACATTGAACATTTTGTTTGTATATAATGGTGAGAGTAATCTGCAGAGGCAAATATAATTACATTGTCAATGTGATTTATTATTTTGATGAAAATGGTGTCATGGTTAAAACACCTTATACAGCAAGGATGCATCTAGGATCTATTTTTATCTTAGCTTTTTCATTCATTCATTCACTCATTCAGTTTTAGTAATCACTTTCTAGGTCCGAAGCCTAACATTGGGCAAAAAATTGAGAATACAACTTGGAACAGAGATTGTCATTCAATTACAAAGCACCATGCAAATACACATAGAAACACACACACACCCAAAGGGCAAGTTTAAAATCACATGGACACTAAGAGAATGTGCAAAACCAAGAACAGACAGCAACCCAAGCTCAGGATAAAAACAGGGAACCTTTAACTGTAAGGCAGCAACAATTCCATGCGCCGTGCTGCCTTTTAAAAATATTTATTCCATTGTAAATGTCTGTCAACATTTAGCGAAGAAGTATATCTCATATCATGAGAGAGCGAAATAGGCATCATCAAAAACCTTTATACCTTTCAGCATTCATAGTGCTTTTCAAAACATGCAGCTTTACACAATAAAAAGAAGTAAGTTTTTATGCAATGTATATGAATCAAAATGATAAGATTGTCCCTGATGAGCAAGCCGAGGGCGACGGTGGCAAGGAAAAACTCCCTGAGATGGTAATAGGAAGAAACCTTGAGAGGAACCAGACTCAACAGGGAACCCATCCTCATCTGGGTGATAACGGATAGCAGGGATTGATCAGCGTAATAATGTGTACTGGAAGTTCAGTATAACAGGAGATGTGTTTAAAATTAAAATTAAAAGGAGTCCAGTTTGTTCCCGGAGGCTCAGGTAGACTGTAGGGGATTCCGGTCCTGAGCTATCGAACAACTGAAGTCGCAGGTCCCCAGAGCATCAATCGATGACATGGAAACCGTCCCCAGCCACCACACGAATCCAGACAGACCACACGGGGCATCCATGCGACGAGATCTCCAACCAGAAGCAGGACTCCAGGACGGGTTAGACGGGTCCAGAGGGCAGAGGGGTCTGGATCACTGGCAACTCAGGAGCGAAACATGTATAGCTCGACAGAGAGACAGAGAGAGGGAAAGAAGAGGGGGAGAGAGAGAGAGGAGAGAGCAGAAGAGGAGAGAACAGAAAATAAGGAGAGATGGCAGTTAGGTATGGTCACAGTCAACATGTATAAGGTGAATGTATATTTAGTGCAAAGTGCAAGCAGGGACTCCGGCAGGACTAACTATAACAGCATAACTAAAAGGGAGAGCCAGAAGGAAACACAAACATGAGGGCTCCCTGAGATGTAAAGCAACCAATCACCTCACCGTCAACAAACCTGAGTGATCAATGAGAGTGGGGAGGACAGCATCTAAACATACCAGTTCACCAGAATACTCTACGTCCATGAGTCCCCCAGATCTGCTCCTTTACCTAAGGTTAATCTATTTACAAAAATGCTTGGCTAAATAAATGGGTTTTTAGCCTAGACTTAAACACTGAGACTGTGTCTGAGTCCCGAACATTAATAGGAAGACTATTCCATAACTTTGGGGCTCTGTAAGAAAAAGCTCTGCCCCCTGCTGTAGTTTTAATAATACGTGGTACTGACAGGCAGCCTGCATTCTTTGATCGAAGTAGGCGTGGCGGATCGTAAGACACTAGCAGTTCACTCAAATACTGCGGCGCGAGACCATTTAGTGCTTTAAATGTCAAAAGCAGTATCTTAAAATCGATGCGAAATTTCACAGGGAGCCAATGCAGTGTAGATAAAATAGGGGACATGTGCTCGTATCTTCTGGTTTTAGTGAGGACTCTCGCTGCTGCATTCTGAACTAACTGAAGCTTGTTTATACACCTAGTTGAACAACCAGACAGTAAGGCGTTACAATAGTCCAACCTAGACGTGATAAAAGCATGAACTAGTTTTTCTGCATCATTTAGTGACAATATGTTTCTTATCTTGGCAATATTTCTAAGGTGAAAGAAGGCTATCCTGGTGATATTATCTACATGTGCTTTAAACGAAAGGCTGGAATCTATAATCACACCGAGGTCTTTTACTGTTGCACTTGATGGAACTGAAAGGCCATCTAAAGTTACAGTGTGATCAGAAAGCTTACTTCTAGCTACTTGTGGTCCTATGACCAGAACTTCTGTCTTATCAGGATTAAGCAGAAGAAAATTAATTAACATCCAATCTCGTATGTCCTGCACACACTGCTCGATTTTAGCAAGTCCGTGATTTTAAACAAGAATGTCACATTTAGGCCTGTTTGACCATGGAACACTTTTCACTTTGAAACAGTCCATTTTAAATGAGTCTTGGCCAACAGGCCACAACAGCGCTACTGGACCATGTTCACCTACAGTATAGCTTCCTTTTTGCATGTTAAAGCTTTAGTTGTGGTAGTATTCCTTGGCCCACTTAGTAATGTCAATGACTTAATCATGTGGATGAGTGATGCAGTGTCGTCTGAGGGCCCGAAGACCACAAGCATTCAACAAAGGTCTTCGGCCTTGTCCCTTGCGCACAGAGATTTCTCCTGTTTCTCTGAATCTTTTGATATTGTTATGCACTGTAGATGCTGATGTTTTCGAAGACTTTGCAATTTGACATCGTTGTTTTTAAAGTTTTCCACAATCTTTTCCTGCACTCTCTCACAGATTGAAGAGCCTCTGTACCTCTGTACTTCTGAGAGACTCTGCCTCTCTAAGCCATCCCTTTAATTGTTAATCACGTTACAGACCTGATGCTAGATGTTCTCCCAGTCTTTTCAAAATCATTTTGCTGTCCTTGTCCCAACTTTTTTTTTAATGGATAAAAGTGTACATTTTCTTGGTTTAAATCTTTGTTTCTTTTAACATCATACAGTATAAATGTTCATGTTTCTACACTGAAACAATATAAATAAAGTCTCGTTTTCCAATTAATGTTTTCACTGTTTGTAATGATAAATGCAAAACAAGTTGGTCCAGCTATGTGATCTTGCTCGGTTTATATTTTATCATAGCAGTTGTCATGACTCTTGACTTCTTAGAGACTACAGATTTAAAGAGGCAGGACTAGCCGTAATCACATTTAACACCTTGGTAAGTCGTGGTTTATGTCAGATTTCTCTGTGCTTATGGAATGAATAGTCTGTACCAATAACTTAAAAGACACATGTCCTCTACTTTATTGTTTAATAAAGCAAAGTTGATTCACCAAGTAAACCATTTCAATTAAAACTGTAGAATTTTGTGCTGCCTTTAACAAAATAAACTTAAACTAATTTACCACTGCTACTTTATAGGTACATCGGCTTACATATAAATTTGAATCAATTTATACCAATTTCTACTTTAAGAACTGCAAAGTGCCAACTTGTGCCTACGGTGCACTATATGCATAAGTTGTGCACACTTACGGGAGCCATTCAAAACTGGTTTGTGTCAGTGGAAAGCCAAGCGAAGCAAGTTTACCTTTTTTGTGGGCTTTTTTTTTGGTGTTGTTTCAAGAAGCACAGACCATAACAGGAAGAAAAGGGAACCATTTTCAGTTTGGTTTTTAAAGCAGCCAGTGCCAAAAAGAATCCTAAACTAAGGTTAAGTGAGATTTAATGTCTATTGCATATTTTGCTTCATTTAAATGTCTTTTCTAAATGTTTTAATTGCTTTTATATATAAAATTATAATGATACTGTTGGAAACTGGTAATTTTGGAAATATTTTTGGATGGATGGAATGGATAATTCTGCATTTACATTATTTCCTATGGGAAAATGCGTTTTGGCTATGAAATTTTGTCTTCTGGAACGGAATAAATGTGTATGCCAAGGTACATTGTATATAGTATGTAGTATGTTTTTTGTTTATTTATTTTATTTGTATAGCCATAGTGTTAAGGACCTTGCCAAAGGGGCGAACAGTAGCAACTCTGTGGTGGTGGGGCTCAAACCCCTGTCCTTTTAAAAAAAATGTTTTAGAAATGCTCATTTAGTTAAAAGTCAAGCAAAAATGTTGTTTTATTGGTCCACATCATAGTTGCCCAGAAGTGTGAGATGAGACTTTGTGTTCTTTTTGCTTAGCAGTGCCTTTCGCCTTGGAACTCTACTATGGATGCAGTTTTGGCCAGTCACTTTCTTATTGTTGAATCATGAACACTGACTTTAACTGAGGCAAGTGAGGCCTGCAGTTCTTTAGATGTTGTACTGGGTTCTTTTATAAGTTCCTGGATTAGTTGGCGTTGTGCGCTTAGAGAATAAATTTTCCTAGATTTCTCATCTATTCTTGTATTTCTTCAGATGTATTGACTGTTTTAGATCTTTTAGCTTGATTGTTTTTATTTTTCACTTTGTCAGAAAGGTTCAGCTATATTTTAGTGAGTTCTTGATTCCACAGGTCTATTAGTAATCAGGCCTGGGTTCGGCAAGTGAAATGTAAGTCAACTTTCCAAAAATCACAGTACATTCATAATATAGTGGGGGAATATGAAAAGGGGGCAAATACTTTTTTCACAGCACTGTAAGTGATAACCTAGGTGAGGTGACTATAAAGGTAAACAATAATACACTAGGAAACAACAATAAAGTAAAGAAAATGTGTTTTTGCTGCTCAATAGGTCATTTGCTGCATCTACTGTAGAACTCTATGGAATTTGAACATTTGTACTGCATTCAGTCCTTAACGTTCCATATGCACTGAATAGGAATGATTAAACAGTGGATCTTTTTCACCTGTCATTAAATTATTTGGCAACAATAGCAGCGATAACAAAACTGGAATGCCAGACACCGCATAGCTGACTCCTTGAACTATGCTCCATCATTCACCCCCTGTGTTATACAAGAGCGGATAGCTATGCACGTGGCATTGTAATGCTACACCCTGAACTTTGAGCTTGGTGTCATTCATTAGCAACACATGAGGCCACTTACAACATTTTTGTCCGATGTCTGCCCAGTGAGTACCAAACTGTGTCCCTGAAGCATGCCAGTGCAGCTCAACATGCAGGTGCAATAACCTGAACATGGAGCTATTCCTTCAGACTTTCAGGGCATGGAGTCAAGTATGCCACTAAATATCCAGCACATGTCATCACAGAGAACAGTGAACAATGCGAGTGTTTTAGGATGCTCTCCAGAGCATTCCACATACACAATTTGTCTTTGTACAGAGATCTGGCAAAGACTCCTGGTAAATGACATGAGAGACAAAACACCACCCAGTATGGGTGTCTGTTACATGTTCATAGCCATTCCTTACATGTCTGAGACGATATTTAAGAGCCGTTGGAATCTTCGAAACTTTTTTCTTACACTAATTTGGCTCATTCTGTAAAGAAGTCCTAACATGTGCTGCATTTAACAAGTATTCCTGCATTACATAAAGAGCACTATTTAAACACGAATACAACCATTGAAAAAAATAAATACAAAAATTAACAGACACTCAAAACATCACCAGTGGGTTTACTTGGGCCTCAGCCAGAAAGCGCTTGGATAAAGGATGTGTGAAATGGAGCAGTCTGCAGACTGGATAGGATATACAAAGGGTTGTGACAGGAAGACATGGCCTTTCAAAGTGTCTCGCCTGTGCTCCGCGTCAGCAAGATAAAGGAAGCAAAATCCGATTATTTCCTCCCTGGATCCCTGTCTTCCACAAACTGAGCGAGGGTGCCTGGGAACGATTTGCCGAACCATTATCCTCGTACATTTAAGATTCTGATTGCAGCCTACGCTTCAAGCGTTGCTTCATCACCACGAGGGAAAAAAAAGAACACTCATGTGTGTCTCCTTTTCTCAGCCTTTACTGCCCTTCTTCCTCCCGCTGTCTTTCTACACTGTCTCTTTCTTTCCCACTCTACTTCTTGGATTCTTGCCTGGCCTGTTTGCTGTAACAATCACTCCATACTCTCTTCATTGGACTCTGTCACTTACTTTTACCCCAGTAAAGTCAGTTCGGCACAAAATTCTGATGCCAAAAGGCCATTTATTTGTTTTAAATTAAGTCACGCATCTTTCAGGCTTTGTGGCAGAAGATTCAGAAATGCTTTTTTTTTTTCACATATACAGTACCAGTTATGAAGCTGGGGTCAGCCATGATACAGTGTCCCTGAAGTATTTATAAGCATTTCATTGCATATCGTACTGTGTATGACTGTGTATGTGCCAAATGAAATTTTAATTTGAAATTTGAAGCAGATAGGTTTTCAGGCTTTGTTCAAGGGCTCAACATTGGCAGCTTGGTAGTGCTGGGGCTTGAACTTCTGACCTCCCGATCAGTAATGTCCGATCAGATCAAACGTATTTGAAATCCAGTAGTCATGACTCAGAACACGTGCCTGAGGTTTGACCCAACCACCTCCAATTGAAGCAACCACAACACTAACCACCTCACCTCTGAACAGTAGTAGCAGGAAACGATATTTTGCAGATCATATTGCTTCTATTTTTATCTCTGCTCATATCTGTTTACAACACATTATCTGAAGTCCCAATCATGTGTCCGATGCAAAACAATGTTTTACGTATTGTGTAACGTATTAGTCTTTCAGGAGATACATCAGTGCGAGTTCATTTTTCTTACAGTCTGGGGAGAATTCTTGCTCTGTTGCTCCAATGTGATCTTCCTTTCAGTGTCTCCAAATCCAGAGTTGTCTCTGGGCTTTCCTGTCCGAGAGCACAGGCAGTCATCCGGACAAGTTTGCTTGTTTTTCCACATGTAAGGCTTTGGCGAATTACATGCCAAGGACATGACAGAAATATTGAGTTGCTGCAAATGTATTCTCTGGCTGCAATCTTTAAAAAAAAAAAATTCCAGTATTATTTCTGTATGGAAATGTTGGCAATACAAGCAGCTGTGAACATAATATGAAATATTAAACCTATTCTAAAGCTAACATATGGAATAAGTATAGGGGGAAAAAACAAGGTATGGTATACTGTTATTGGAAAACAAACCAATGACAGGGTGGTATGATAGAGGCTTAAACAACATGGAGTTACCACTCGATTTTCCAATAACAGCAAAGTTTTTAATCTTATGGTATTACACAATTTGAAAAATTGTCATGTATTAAAGGATCCCATCCCTTGTGCCCTAAGTTACTTTGAATAGGCTCTAAACCCTCTGCAACCCACTACAGGATAATCAGTACCAAAAAATGAAAGAATGAATGAATGAATCGATCAATCAATCATATGTCTAACTTTACAATAAGAATCATAAAGTATTTACATTTGCTGTTAACAGTAATGTGCAAGAAGCCATTGATTGTTTCCCTAACAGATCCTTTTTTTTTTAAGTGAATATGAAAAAAAAGCTTGTTATGTTGCCAAGGAACTGTATCCTGAAGATTTTCCCATGGAGGAAGAATTAATTACTGACTGTTTCTTAGTGCTGAATGTGGATACTCTTTAAACATGTTACATAAGCATCTCTTTGCAGTAACCTTCATCATATGAACAATTATTAATCTGGCAATTTGTTACATAACAATATCTAATATTTGGCTTATTATGAGTCCTAAATTTTGACAAACATCTGCCATACAAACAAAAAATACCAATCAGTGTTGGTGCAGGGAGTGCATTATGATGAATCAACCAGTGATTTGACTTACCATGAAGACTATTGTCAGAGTCGCTGTTATAGAAAACAAATTCTTCTGACATACTGTACTAGAAACAAGAACTCCAATGGTACAGGCTTCAGAAATACAGTATGACTGTAAACTGTAATAAATGTGGAAAGCAAGAATAAGTAAAACAATTGTAATTCGTAGTCCAGATGTAAGATGAGAATCGTTACAGTTTTCCAACTGTGTATTTGAGTGCGTTTTAAAAACAAATTTCTGTTACATTTCCTTTTCGTATGCATGGGATGTCTCTAGAGTCTGAAGTACAAAGGCATCAAATGATGAAAAGTTTCTGTACTTGTATTCGCCTTGACCTCTGTTTACGACTTCATAAATTCGTCCCAGCAGGCTGAGGATTGGACTGTCAACACTTAGTGGTGAAAAAGCAAGTGGTGAAAAGGCAGAGATCTACTTCATATTCCAATAAAACTACAGACGTCTAAGGCATGTGCGGCTGGTTATGCTCAAGACTGCTGTCTCCACAAGCTCAATAAGTATGTAACGCCAAGCTTACTTATGCCTATGAAACTCTGCTCATCAGTTTGTAAATGGAAAAAAAAACACCCCACCAGAATATTAATTATGGGTCCAATTCATTTTAATATGACCCATGTTTTTCACAATTGTAGATGTACTTAAATGCTGGAAGGGCTGGACAAAAAAATAAGACATAAAGCCCTGTACTCTCTAATCATATAGCTCTGCAAACTGAGATACAAAGCACTGACCAGCCTTTTAGTTTAATGACACCATCATTAGTGTGATCTGTGGGCCTAGAAAGATGCTATCAAGAGAGAAGTTATGGCACTTCAGCAGACGTCCCTCGAAAAGGCATCTGAGCATGGTCAATGCTATGTAGGATGGTCATCAGCTAAAATGTTGGATTTTTAATTGCAACGCGTGGTATGGTTTTGCTCAGTTCTGAGAAACTGAATAGTCTGCCAGCAGAGTAATATCATGTGCTGTGTGCTTGTTTGTGGCAAAATGAGTATTCGTAATACACTGCAATTTTACTGTCTTTAGTTTATTGCTTACAGGCTGTTTAATGAATTGAAGCTCAGTGATGTCATAGCTCTTGAAATAGGCCATGAGCTACAAAAGGCTGCAATTGATGATTTATGAGCCTTGCATACGATTGCTATAATGCACCATGAACCATCTATATTAAATGCATTTTAGCTCACTGGAATTGATTTATTTAGTGTTGCGGTCTTCCCATAGCTGCACATTTTACTGACCATGATTCTGTTATGCCAGAACTGCTATGAAGCATCTATCACCACTGATCTGCTTTCCAGGATAGCGCTCTGTCCATCCAAAACAGTTATTCACCTAAATACTGTATTTATTTACTCAGGTCAAAATTATTTGGAAAGAATACAGTACAAATACATAATTTCACAAATAGCATATAACATGACATTTAGGGTTTTCATTCCCCAGCCACTTCATTGTGTACACCATGCTAGTACTAGGTTGGACCCCATTTTCACTTAAAAAATCATTCTTAAAAGTGCTGAAATATTCATTAGAGATTTTGGTCCATATTGACAAAATAGCATACTGGCATTGCTGCGGAGTTGACGATCAATGATCTGAATCTCCCGTTCCACCACATACCACAGGTGCCCGATTGGATTGAGATCTGGTGACTGTGTATGCCATTTTAGCATGAGTAAGCTCATTGTCATGTTCAAGAAAGGCACTGGCATATGGCGCTGTATCCTGCTGTCATAAATGAATGAACATGGTCAGAAACAATACTCAGGTAGTCTGGGCATTAAAATTCCAGTAGATTAGCAGTTTGGATGGACATCTGGTACCAACAATCATGCCACATTCAAATTCATTTAAATTATCTTCCATCTTCTACATTCTGATGCTCAGTTCGAACTTTAGCAGATGACCTTATGCATGTCTACATGCTTTAATGCTACTGACTTGCTGCCATGTGATTGGATATTATATTTGTGTTAACAAGACATTGAACAGGTGTACCCAACGAAGTTGCCAGTGAGCATATCTGGGGGTGAGATGGGGTCTTGACTGACTCTTATCACTATTGGAGTCAGATAAAAAAGAAGGGTCTATGTACTTAATTTTCAAATGTCACCAGCAAGATGGAAATATTCTCATCTTCTGATTAATATGCTGGTTCCACAGTGCTGTCCTCATTTTATCTTGATTTTAAAATGACATTAAATGCCGTCCACTTCCACAAAAAGACTCATGTGTCACCGAATTTGACAGGAAGAAGAGCCTGGCTCAAGTCAATCTGGCTATCAATGAATCATGGGATATCATGTTTTTATGGTAACATATAGTAAAAGACATCATGTTTGTTGGAGTATCTGGAATTTCCATTACTACACTGAAAATTTTCCACAAAAGGTTCATAGGATATAATTTCAGTGAAGAAGTTGTCGAAAAAGATGCATGCATACTATAGGCTTGGACACAAAGAATCCAGACCTGAAACATGGCTGGATAAGCATTACACATAACAAATGAGGCAAATAATAATAATAATAATAATAATAATAATAATAATAATAATAAGTGAAATCAAACAGACAAAACCAGTACACAAGTGCAGGAACTAATTATATTTTTGATAATGTCAGGAGTAATTGAGAACATGTGTCAGCACTCAGAGTGCAAGGGAGTACACTAGCTTTGACCGAAACTGAGATTAGTTGTATATTAAAGAGTTTTACAATGCAATGCTCTCAGTAGTAATCTATTTTGGCCCAAACATAATATATAAATTTAAACTAATATATAAAGTGGTTGAAAACAGTTAATACAGAATACACTTCATGTAACTGTGATGTAACCTAAATACTTGGTTACACAGCAACCAAACATCCATGAACACTGGCCCCTCAAAAAAAAAAAAAAAAAAAAAAACCAAGAGAAAAGTAAAATCAATAGCCACTTAGCAACATGCATCATGTTTGAAACTTATATTTAATCATGGGTCACCTGGCAAATTACTACACCTACTGTATATTGTGACTAAACCGAGCACCCCATGCCAAGCTTTTTCCCAGCATGAGGAATGCAAGTGATCTCCTGTCTCTCCTGGAACTATGCTGCTGAAAGTCTCCGGTTCCCTCCTCTCTTACTGGAATACCAGGCTATAACCTTACACAAGTGTTAAACTATGTTCTGTCAAAATCAACAACCATGAGAGGAGAGGGTGAGTAAAACCCAAAATAAGCAGCACTTCAGCACATCTGCCTTCATTCATTCTAAACAGAGCTAAAGATAGATTTTGCCATAACCAAAATATGGCAGCTGCAGCATTTGTCACTGAATATGTGGTTTCCCTAATCAGTGGTGTGTAGCTCCTGTGGAGCATCGCCAGGTCTAAGCTCACTGGAAAAGCACTCACTTTCCTGGCCTGTCTTCATTCCTCCTGACACAATGACCCTATGGCCTGGTTTATCCTTCTTTGTCCATGAATTTTTCGATACAGTACGTGAGGCATTGTGCACCGGCAGCCGTGCAGGTGTCTGTACTCATACTTGCATGTAATGTGAAGGTTTCCACTAGAGGGCAGAAAATAAAAAAAGAATCTAGTGTTGCCACTGCATAGCTTCAGGGTTCCTGGTTTACAGCTGGTCAAATAGTGCTCTCTCTGTGGAATTTTCATATTTTTATATGATGCACCAAGACTCTTACCCAGATAAAGCAGCTCCTAAGATAAATGATAAACTACCTAATAAATTGAGAAGAAGTAAGGTGAGGGGTGTCATAATGCTATGAATCCACACTGCTACGTACTTCCAGGCTCTAAAACACAAGTTGTATGTTATTAGTGTTTTTTTTTTTTTTATAGCCAAATACAAGTAAAAGATAAGGGTGAACAGTACTCAAGATCACCAAATAGGGAAGAAAGTGACTTTGACTGTGGCATGGTTGTTGGTGCTGAGGCAACAATTCACATGGGCTCACCCCAATGGGATGATAAAAGACTGGTAAAAGGTTGGCTGATCTGATTTATATTTGGACCAATTATGGATCAAAATCTTTACGGAATGTTTCCAGCACCTTGTTGAATCTAAGCCACATAGTAGTATGACAGCTCTGAAGAAAAAGGGATCCAACCCAGTATGAGCAAAGTGTACAGTAAGTGTATGATATAGCCATCTTTGAAACATCTGTCTACATTATTTGGCTGCACATTCTCTTTAAGCTTTGTACTCATGGCTGCACCAGAGTGCCGCAAGTGAGGCAGTCAGAGTGAAGAAATATTTTGCCAAAAATATTTCAAAAACTGAAGGAAAGGATGCCAAAATATCCGAACCCAATGTGTCCAAATATGCAACTGAACACACCTATTTGCTTCAACAAATCTGTGTTTTTCTAAAGTCTAGTTTAGGTGTACACTCTAGATACTCTTGACACACTTTGTTACTTTCTGCCATTTCATACATGTTTCTGGTATTATGTGGATTCTTTAGTGGAATGTTGGAGAAATAGTATGAATAATGATCCAGAATACCATGATCAATTCTCACAATCTGTGAAGTGTGAAGATAAAGGGGCAGATAGGTTATGTAATCTGAAAGAGGTTTGTATTACCTACAGTACATTTACATATGCCATGTCAAAGCATCTTTTACTATCCCTTATGCCATTCACGTAAAAAATACAAAATAAACCAAAAGTTCCCTGTTATATTCCATAGTGTAGATGTACACTTTCAAGTCTTTTTAAGAGTTTTATATGTTCACCTGATGAGTTCAGTAAAAATATTTAAACAAAAATACATTTTACTATAGCATTTGCATTCTCACATCCAAGCGTTAGCATGGCCTATACTTCAAGGACATTGTCAAATCCTATTTGAGGCTTATGCATAAATAAAGGCAATGTATAACCCTGTGTACCCTGTATAACATGTGGGTTTATTTGTCCCCCAATATTTAGATGGCATAGATTTACTTTCTTCTTTTCGTTGACTACTGGTCATATTGCGTGCTCTACTGCAGTGTTATTATTGCACACTAAATCAACCATGTGTCAGCCACACTACATTGTCCATGTGTAATCCATGTGATGGAATGAGTGTGTGCTTACCACAACTCCCTTTCCACAGCACGCTCAAGCATGCCACTGACTCCACCACCATTAGTTGTCAGAACCAAATGGTTGACACAGGCTAGCACTCAAATGCTACTGCTTCCATAAATTAGGTCTTAAGTAAGCCATGGAGGAGAACTCTGCCTGTAAAAGACTTGAGTTCTGGAGAGTTTAACAAGGTGTGACATACATGAAAGCCTTTCTCTGTCACTTTTCGTAAAGGGGATCAGAGGAAAACACAGTCACTCCTGACAATGTAAAATCAAAAGAGTATTACTGTATATTTCTCTTTGCATATTCTGTTATTACAGTATATAATGTTCTATACAATAACCATGAGCAGCCATTTCATTAAATGCACAGGATTTATGCAGATGTGCTGGTCCTGCCTGAGGTCAAATGGCCAGTAAACTTCAAAATAGATTTTGCTAAATGATGTAAAGGAGAATATTTTAAATGTATATTGGTGACCATGCTCTGGAACTTATCGACATCATGAACTCAATGTTTTCCCATAGCCAGGTCCAGCTGTTGCGCTTTACTTGTCAGCGTGTTTGCGGTCTCCAGGCAACACAGACTGCCACTATCTTCATCTGTTTGCCTTTCAGCTGGCTCAACAAAGCATGGCTGTGGGTGATTCTGTGGACATAGTAACATGATTACATATGCACTATGCTCCACTCAGTCTAAGCAATCAGGTTTCTGTGTCTCCAAGATCAATTTGATAACAGCTTTACAAAACCAAGTGCATATATGCAACAGATACAAACAAGCCAAGACTGGACAGTTTTTGTAGGTGTCAGCATTTTTCTCTAGCTGTATTAATACTTATACATGTTACATATTTTAAACATATACATATTGTCTTGTACTGTATTATTATTCATTTAACATTTGTGTTGATTTGTTCTTCTGTCTTTACACCACCAATTTTAATTTGGTCTTACTTGCTTTCTTCTTTTGTTCATTAATTTCAGATGTTTTGTTGTATGTTGTTTAGGGCTGCTATTGTGATATTTGTCTTAGTTTCCCTGCTCCCTGTTTATGCTAATACCCACCATCCATAGTTCTGTTTGTTGGATTTTTGCTTACTTATTCATGTAAATGTGTTCAATAAAAAAATTAAAAAATCACCTGTGCATACAACTTGCTTGGGTAATCTGTCAACGGAGACAATCAACACCTTTTGGATGTAGTGGGCAAGCTCTCCAGAAACTTTAAAAAAAAAAAATTTAATGTGGGAGGGTCTATAGTTAAAGATCAAAAGACTGGGACTGGGCAGGCTCCTGCCTCAACCTCCGATAAAAGGCTGTCAACACTAAGCAAGTAAGTGAGGCTGACAAAAGGCCAACTTCACAGAACATCAAGGTATCCTTGGTGAAGGCTCACCATACTGTGCTCCAGTGAAAGGCCAACTGCACAGATTACCAGGGCGTTCAGGCCAACAGGAACGCTGCCTACACCAGACTTAAGAAATTCCAGCCATGTTTCTGCTAACAGCCACGGTCCATGCTCAATTGCCTCCACAGTCATGATCAAAATTCCACTGCCTGCATAGGACTGCCTTGCAATCTCCATAGCCTCACAGGTTGACAACATGACCACCCATAACAATTTTCAAATTTAAACCAAGTCCTGATTTGCAGAGGTCAATGAGACAGCCTCCGATACAAGGTACAAATCATGCCTTGTCCTGTCTGAATCATACCCTGCTCAACCTGAGCTATGCAGTGACCATCCCAGCAATGCAATGACATGCACCTACAGTACAATGCCATGACTTGTCCCAGCAATGCTGTGCCCTGCTTCAGCAACACCTTATCTTGCCCCAGTGATGCCATGTCCTGTTCCAGAAATGTAATATATTATTCCAGCCATATGATTATCGATCTAACATCAAAACCCATACCTGGTCCATCTGAGCCAAGTCCCGCTGTGTTTAAGCCTGGCCCTGGTCTGTCTGAGACAAGTCCTGCTGTGTCCAAGCCTAAAACTACTTTTCTTAAACCATATCCATTATCTTGTAATGCTTGCAATCGAAGTTTGTCCTGTTAACACCACTTGCTGGTTTTGAGGTTGTTGCATTTACAAACACTAACTTTCTGGACCCTAACTCTGAAGACCTCATGCTTGCTTCGCATCCTATCTTTCAGGGCAGTATCCTTGCTCCACACCTTAACTTTGAAGACATCATGCTTGCTCTGCAGCTAATATGCAGACATCTTTAAGGATATACACACGTGGACAAAATTGTTGGTACCCATCGGTCAATGAAAGAAAAACTCACAATGGTCACTGAAATAACTTTAATCTGACAAAGTCATCATAAATAAGAATTCTATGAATGTTAACCAATGAAAGTCAGACATTGCTTTTGAACCATGCTCCAACCTAATTATTTAAAAAAATAAACTCATGGAACAGGCCTGGACAAAAATTATGGTACCCCTAATTTAATAGTTTGTTGCACAACCTTTTGAGGCAATCACTGCAATCAAACGATTACTGTAACTGTCAATGAGACTTCTGCACCTCTCAGCGGGTATTTTGGCCCACTCCTCATGAGCAAGCTGCTCCAGTTGTTTCCGGTTTGAAGGGTGCCTTTTCCAGACAGCATGTTTCAGCTCCTTCCAAAGATACTCAATAGGATTGAGGTCAGGGCTCATAGAAGGCCACTTTAGAATAGTCCAATGTTTTCCTCTTAGCCATTCTTGGGTGTTTTTAGCTGTGTGTTTTGGGTCATTGTCCTGTTGCAAGACCCATGACCTGCGACTGAGACCCAGCTTTCTGACACTGGCCAGCACATTTCTCTCTAGAATCCCTTGATAGTCTTGAGATTTCATTGTACCCTGCACAGCTTCAAGACACCCTGTGCCAGATGCAGCAAAGCAGCCCCAGAACATAACAGAGCCTCCTCCATGTTTCACAGTAGGGACAGTGTTCTTTTCTTCATATGCTTCATTTTTCCGTCTGTGAACATAGAGCTGATGTGCCTTGGCAAAAAGTTCCAATTTTGTCTCATCTGTCCATAGGACATTCTCCCAGAAGCTTTGTGGCTTGTCAACATGTAGTTTGGCATATTCCAGTCTGGCTTTTTTATGATTTGTTTTCAACAATGGTGTCCTCCTTGGTCGTCTCCCATGTAGTCCACTTTGGCTCAAACAACGACGGATGGTGCGATCTGGCACTGATGTTCCTTGAGCATGAAGTTCACCTTGGATCTCTTTAGAAGTCTTTCTGTGCTCTTTTGTTACCATTCGAATTATCCGTCTCTTTGATTTGTCATCAATTTTCCTCCTGCGGCCACGTCCAGGGAGGTTGGCTACAGTCCCATGGATCTTAAATTTCTGAATAATATGTGCAACTGTAGTCACAGGAACATCTAGCTGCTTGGAGATGGTCTTATAGCCTTTACCTTTAACATGCTTGTCTATAATTTTCTTTCGAATCTCCTGAGACAACTCTTTCCTTCGCTTCCTCTGGTCCATGTTGAGTGTGGTACATACCATGTCACCAAACAACACAGTGACTACCTGGAGCCCTATATATAGGCCCACTGACTGATTACAAGATTGTAGACACCTGTGATGCTAATTAGTGGACACACCTTGAATTAACATGTCCCTTTGGTCATATTATTTTCAGTATTTTCTAGGGGTACAATCATTTTTGTCCAGGCCTGTTCCATGAGTTTATTTTTTAAAATAATTCTGTTGAAGCATGGTTGAAAAGCAATGTCTGACTTTCATTGGTTAACATTCATAGAATTTTTATTTATTATTACTTTTGTCAGATTAAAGTTATTTCTGTGACCATTGTGAGTTTTTCTTTCATTGACCGAAGGGTACCAACAATTTTGTCCACGTGTGCAATTTTTGCTCCCTCTCCAGACTTTAAAGACTTTTTGCATGATCGAGCTGTCCCCAAAGAAGAATGAGGACAAGAAGTAAACTCAACCAAAGTAAGCATGACGACAGAAACACAAGCCCACACATACATTCAAATAAGAGTCAATGAAAGCACATGGTCCATTCAGAGAGATTCAAGTCACCACTAAGCACAGGTTTTTTTTTGCTAATTTGTTTTCATGCTCCCTCTTTATGCTAATGGCTATTTACAATAAAGAATGAGCAGTCCATAAATTCTGCCTCATTGTCTCTGACACATATTAACATCTGAAACAGATAAAGTAAGTTTGAAGCACTTGGTTTGCACAGATAAAAGTAACGCCAGAATGTTGATCCTAAATTCTTTCTCAGAGGCATGTACCCACAAATAATTACTGAAAGGAGATGTGACAGAGTTTGTGTGGCTGTATCTGTTTATGGTTAGCTTCCTTGGTTAAAGCTTGACCTTAGTTCTATTTTTATCCTTAAGGGAGAGTTACACAGACTGAATAACTGTGTGCAAAAGTACATCATTCAAGGAAACAAAAACAAACAATATTTCAAATAGTGGAAAGGGTAAAATGACATTAAGATTAATAACCTATTAAAAATGCACATTATTTTCCCCTTATGAGCAAATAAAATATTAAGGCAGTCAATGCTTCAAAATGTAACCGGTGTTATTTCAAATTCCAGCAGACTGTCTCAGCATGAAAAGACTAATGGTCTCTTCTCTACAGCTGGCAGACTTTAGCCTTTATTATTCTTCTCTGATCTCTGAGTATGGCCTTGCCATGCCAAAGAATGAGTAAGATCAAACTATGGGAAACTGGACGAGAAATGGTGGCAAGTAAAATATGTGGGTGGTACAAATCATAAGTGAAGCAGAAAAATCCTTACAACATTTCACTGTCACTCAAGTGATTCCAGTAGACATCAGCACATCCACACATTTTCGTTCTAATCCTCATGGAGAAAAGCTCTCCTTCTATCAACACCTTGTTATTAATAGATATAGGTCAAGAGTCAAACCCTTTTGAAAGGAACATCTCAAACTTACATGACTGCTTAAGGGCTGGGAAGGGGACTTAGTGTAAGGAATGCATTAGAGTCTCAAGTTGTATATTATGCAAAATAAATTACTATGCAGTAATAATAATATAAGACTTATCAGTTTTGTAAGTAAACAAGACTTGGTAACTAAGCTGATTTTAGCGAGGTAATGTATACAACAATGCTCTACCATTAGAATGCTGTGCCTTTATTCAAATTTTCATTTCATGTACAATGGAGTCAAATGTGCACTGGGACTAATAGGAAGAGATATTAGCCTCAAAAGGAGATCTTTTACCATAAGCCAAATTAGATATTTTAGTTTGGGTGGTTCTACCTAAAAGTGTAAAATGCAGGCTAGATGTAACTTAAACTAAATAATTTTCTATCCCCACAGAGATACTTAAAGTCAGTTGTGAGTGAGTAATGATTGTATGCAATAAAAAAGCAGGTACTAAGTTTAATAAAACAGGTTATAATGTCAAAATAATGAAAATGGTGCAGAAATAATACTTACCACCTACCAAATCCAACCGAAAAGAGTGAAAAAAGTGATTAATTGATTACCCTTTGTATACGGGGTGGTATCAAAAAGTCTGTTTACTGTTTTGTCCTCCCTCAGATGCCTAAAAAAACCTGACAGTAGAATTCGCTATTGACAGGACATATATGGTGATATTGATTTGATTATGGAAATTATTGTTTCTCCACTGAGAAAACTGTTGATTTTGTCTTAGGGTCATACCCCTACACCCAAGTTTTGTCACCAGTAATGATCCTTGATATGAAGCACAGGTCATCGATTCATCTTCAATCGCTTATCCAAAATCGTGTCACGGGGCTAGCAGTTGTAGCAGAGTACCCCAAACTTCCCTTTCCCCAACAATCTCAGCTAACTCTGACTGGGGAATCCCAAGGCATTCCCAGGCCAGTTTGGAGATATATTCTCTCCACCTAGTCCTTGGTCTGCCCCATGGCCTCCATCTAGCTGAACGTGCCAAGAATACCTCCCTAGGGAGGCATCCTGGTGACATCCTTACTAGATGCCCAAACCACTTCAACTGACTCCTTTCCATGCAAAGGAGCAAAGGCTGTACTCTGAGTTTCTCACAGATGACTGAGCTTCACCTGGGGACAGACTTGGCAGCAACACTTATGAATATTTAAAAAGGTTTAATTATCTCTCCACATTACAGGTGAAATACCAATCATTTAACTGTTGGTCACCATCATGGGTGAAAATAGGTCATTATAGTTTGCGTTATTTAAAAAATTAAACAATGGCTGCCTGTCAAGCATTTTCAGTATTGAAATACATGAAAATCACATCTGATAACATTATGTCATCTGAAAGAACACAATATTTGCTTAGTAATTGATTCTAAGTAATTCCGAATTGCTTCTGAACTGTCCATGTTGTTTTGTTCACGACTAACCCAAAGCTAATTAGTTTCCTCAAAATCCCAAAAAGGTGTGTGTATCAGCCCGTCTGTTATACAGTATCTTCAGCTGGGCTGCATCAAAGCTATGTTGATTTTGAATATATTTACTACAGCATGTATGATAGATAGGTAGGTTGCTACTGTTGGACCCTTAAGCAAAGTCCTGCTTAGATACAATCGGGCACTGAGCTGGCAACCCTGTAAATAACTGCCATAGAAACGCTGGATGTATTTCCTTTGCACATGAAGTTGCCTCTGTATCTGCCTGTTTGGAAATACACCTCACTGCAATTTTTTGTTGCAAACTGTAAACCTTACTTCACTTTGCTTATTTGAGATCTGTACTGTACATGCCACAAAATTGTTATATGCATGCTGTTTTCCTCTGGATCTTAATGAATTCTATAATAAATGCACAAGGGTACAAATTACACAAAATGAGAAAAGCATATGCAATTTTGCTTTTGCTGTTTAAACAAAAGGGTAAGTTCACTGTATAGCCTAGAATTAACATTTCCTTTTACCATGACATGGCCGCAGCAATGTATTACTGACTTGAAACATTTGACTTAAAATTATAAATTAATAATGCTGAAATGCAACAGTTAAGTAAATTGGTAACTCTTTTCTTTTGTGTGTGATAGTGTATCTCCTATCCAAAGACTTTTTGAAAAAGTTCACGCTTGGCTAGTTTATGGTTACTACAGAGTCATCATAGTCTTTTTTTTTTCTGTTTCACTTTAAATAAAAGAATAAAATATTCTGCATTTGCATATACACACTCAAAACAAAATGTAATTGTACTTGTCAAAACAGTGACAAGAGAATGATTGAGAGTTAATTGCTATCAGGACCATTTAAAGTGGCTAAGAAGTAATACACCACTGCTAATTTAGGTGCTGTATCTTTTTAGGCCCTTCTGGTGAGCTTGTGGGAGGAGGTTAAGTGGCGATATGGCCTCCAGATGGGAGCTAATGGGCTGCACCTGGGCTTGTAATTCTGTGCCTGTGGGCTCAAAGCCTGACTCAGCCACACACACACATCACGAGCTCTTCAATCTGTGGTCTGCAGTTTGGCCAGTCAGCGCAATTCTAAGACTTTAGAGTTAATTTGGGCCAACTGTCATTGCAGCAGATAATTGCCTTTTTTTTTTTTTTTTACTTTTTTTGTATACAAGCCATAGCATTAAAACCTAACAAATTTTGTGTAAGTCCCCTTTGTGGTTCCAAAACAGCCCTAAACCATTGAGGCATGAACTCCACAAGACCTTTAAATTTGTGGTATCTAGCACAATCATGTTAACATATGATTGCTTAATGCCTGTAAGTTGCAAGAAAGGCTCTCCAAAGATAGGACTTGTTAGTCCTACATACTGTAGATTCTTGATCAGAATGAGATCTGAGGTATTTGAAGGCCAAGTTAATATATTTAATTCTTTGTCATCGCTGACCGTTCCTGAACAACATTTTCAGTAGGACAAGGAGTATTATCATGCAGATAAAATGCCATTAGGTAACATCATTGCAATGGAGTGATGTACTTTGTCAGCAACTTGGTCTGCATGTTAATGTAGGTGATATATGTCAAAGTAACCCTTACGTGACTGCCCAGACCAAAGTTTTATATTGCCTCTGCTGGTTTGCCTTCTTCCCAACATGCATCCTTCTCCAAGTAAGCGATGCACACACCCAGCAGTCATCATGATTTTATTGTACAAGAACGCTTGTACACTTGACACAATTTTGGAATTTTCAGTCATAGCCGTAGAATTTAGGGTTTTATATGTTTAAGAATTATTATTTTTTAGTATTATTGGAGAAAGATTTTTGGAGAAAGATATTTGATATACAGTGCTCCTGTAGAAGCTGCAACCCCTCATTTTTTACATGAGCTGTTAAGGCAGAGACTTTAATACCTCCCCTTACTTTCCCTGTCTTATGTGCGAGCACAAACGCCCCCTGTTGCTGATTGGCTAGAATAGTATTGGCACAGTCTGTGCCACCTTGTTTGTTTTCCATTGACAGGGCTGGGGCCTGTGTATACACACCAGCATTCAAACACTAGTAGCCCACACACAGAATAGACATTTAGCGGATATTAGCTGCATTTAAGAAAAAGTATAGTGGATTGGAAGTGCTGACTCCTCCTTTGAGCTGAAATGTGTGTGTGTGTGCTCGTGAGTGTATAAATATCATGCAGGTGTGGTTATCCATGTTTCAGCAGCTTGTTAACTCTAAATATATATTGGCGTCTAATAAGTTAATTAAATTTCTTAATAAGTTAAGAACATACTTAAACATGGGAGGTGTGTGTGGCTTTACTTTTCTGGTTTTATTTTCCAACAGTCTCTAATAGTTCTAATAATTAGGCCAGACCTGGCATTTATGACATAATATTTTAAAAGTCTGTAAACCTTCTTTGGGTACGATTAATAAAATCTATCATGTTTTTTATCATGGACCTTATAAATGGGTGTGATCCATCAAGTGAATAGTCACTTCTCAAAATTCATTTGCTGGAAGGAGGAAAGCTGTAGCTTAAGAATCAGAGCAACTTTGATGAGGGCCACTGGTGTCAGGATCACATAAGGGCACCTGTTGCACAAATTTGCTAAATAAGTCATGCTGGCTATGATAGATGTCAGAACACAAGCCATTGCATTCTGTATATCCACAAACTGGCCAGAGTGCCCATGCTGACTTATGTTCACCATCAAGAAGGTCATCTGGTTTGAAGAATCACATTTTCTTTTACATTATATGGATAGCTGGCAATGTGTATGTTGCTTACCTGGGGAAGACATGGCACCAGGAGGCAGTGTGAGACTTTGGTCAATGTTCTGGTGGCAAAATGTGGGCAAAACTTCCTAGCATTCATGTGGAAGTTACTTTAATATGTACCACCTACCTAAATACTGTTACACCCCAAGCACACTCTGGTATAGTAACAGTGTTCCTTGACAGCAGTAAAATGCACCCTGCTACACTGCAAAAATTGCTCAAGAATGGACAAAAAAATAGAGGCCACACTTCACAACTTGCAGGATCTGCTGCTAACATCTTGGTACCTGATATCACAGCACAACTTCCATGCCTTCTGAAGTCCATGCCTCAATGGATCTGAGCTCATTTTTGTGAGACAAAGGGGACCAACACAATTAAAAAATAAAACCTGTGAACATGGTTTTAACATTATGGCTGATCAGCTCATATCGTTTGGGGTCCGAAAGGATCGTGTCCATTGTCTTCATACATATGGTCTCCATTTAAATTTTACCCACCAAAGGCATATGACTTGGTGCTAGATCAACAGAGATCACAATTAATACAATATACAATACACAAGACCCTGTAATGGGACCAGTTTCAAGTCTTTGGCAACAATTTTGAGGCAGAGGTTATTTTTTAAGAAGAAAATAAATTAATAAATAAAATCATAAAAAAAAAATTTTAATTAAAAGTAGAAAAGCCAGTATTATTCAAACGAGGTATTATCTCTCTTGCTTTAGCGTGGGTGAAGGACAAGACTGCAGCTGGACTGGGTCTGATCATGGCCATTTCAAAGGCTCATTAAGGAACAATGGGTTACCATGGTGACTTCTGCTTCAGGGAATTTTGGCCTCAAATTAAATTATCATCACCTGTACGATCAGTAAAGTATAGTGGTGGTAGCACCCTACTGGGGGTGTTTTTTAGCAACAGGGACTGTCAGACTGGTCAAGCGATATCCTCAATGAAAACCTATTCCACAGGCTTGGCCAAAGGTTCACCTTCCAACATGATAAGAATCCTAAGCACACAGCCAAGACAACACTATAGTGGCCCATCCAAAGCTTTGACTCGAACCCTATTGAATATCTCTGGAGAGACCTGAAAATGGCTGTCACTTCATGGTCCCCATCCAACCTGACTGAGTTTGAGAGGATTTGCAAAGAGAAGTGGCAGAAAATCCCCTAATCCAGGTGTGCCACCCTTGTCAGTTTCCAAAAACTTGTGGTTGTTATTGAAAAAAGTGAACTGGGTCAGAATACTTTCTGAATGCACTATATATAATGTATAAATTGTGAATCGTGTGTTCTGCAAATGATTGTCCACTACATCTTCCTTTGTTTACCTGGTTATGGGATGCCCAGTGTTGGTGTTTTTTTGGACATCTTTTAGACCCATTTTTTCTATGTTTTTACTCCTTACTGTTTAGAGATGTAAATTTAGAGATCACATCAAAAGATGTTTAAAGTCAGACAGAAACAGGTCGATAGACAGACCAACCCAATTTGACCTAGATTTAGTCATCCTCTAGTTTAATATGTAGAATTAGTCGACGCCTAGCGTTTCCTGGGTACTGATGATAAATAAATGTCACGTTTCAAAATCTGAACAGCTGCTTGTAAATATAACTAGTGGCAGATTGGGAATTTTTTTGTTGAGTTGTTGTTGCTTTTTCCATCTGTTCATTATTAAACTGTGATAATTGCTCAAGTTTACAGGAGCGTCAGTGATGGTGCCACAACAAACCAAGAGTTTTAGCTTTATAAACTCATTCAAGTGTGTTCCAAATGGCTGTTACATCCCCTATGTGGGGAGACCCTTTTGAGTTCTCTACTGTGAAGAGTGGATCCTTCAGACGCAATGGGGCTTCGTCATAATCCTTTTAGAATCAACCACAGCCATAGTTTAATAGAAACCATTTTAGTGACCACTATGTCTGAGTTGTTTATTAAAATTTTATAATCGTGTTGTTTGTTTCTTTTTTGTGGATGTGAAATAGTTCCTGCTTGTGTTCTCATGAACTACAGCTGAACCGCATCATCAGTCATCCAAAACACTAGAGGATTTGAAAGAGTCGAGTTTAAAGTAATTCACAGGAGGTGTGCACACATGGCTGTAATGACAATTTAACTGTTCAGTGGCATTCACCATGAATTAGTACACCACTAATTTACAATTCTAACCAGATGAAACCATTATAAGTGTTGTAAAAAGTGAAAGTTTTGAGCTGACACATCAAATATTTTGCTACTCAGCATCTTACCCAGTTGATTCACAGCAGTATGGCAGACATTCTCTCTTTACACTGGTCGCCAAATGTATTGAGACAAAAGTGAAATTCATTGTTTTAATGAAATTCACATTTTTATATTTAAAAAATATTCTTTGCAATAAACAATCAATATTAATATGACATGTTTTATTTAGAAGTTTTAGCCATTTTAGTGCAGACATGAACATGCTGGCTTCAAAGAGTAAAAGTCCTGCCACATATTTGCTCCATCCATAAACTAAACCAGCTGATTGTAATTAAACTCTTCAGTTAGATAGGCTCGAACTAATTAGTGACATCATGTGCTTCGGTCAAAGGGAGAACCATAATGTGTTGCATATGTTGTAATACTTTTGGCCACCAGTGTATATGGAAATGTTCCTTATTTTATAACCCAATCTTTCACACTCACAAATTCCTGCAATATACAGTACTATAGTTTGTTATTCCCAAACACTTGGCGACATCTTGCTTTCAGCCACGTCAAGAAAATAACCAGACATTTCTGTAGCATGTTCTGTACATTGCAAGAAGATTGATGACATTATTTTCCAGTCCACAATCCATAAAGTCTATGAAGTGTTCCAGTCCTAAAGTGATAGACCCAGAGGAAAATCTAATGCCTACACTTACATCCAAGCCATTTGGCTGTAATAGTATCATAGCTTGATCATAGCAATGTGCCCTTAAGCAAATCCTCTGGTCATACTTGATGGCATACAATGCTGTATGCTGCATAGCAATAATAAAGGTGTCCTTTTCATCAGGTAAGACAAAAGCAAAAAGCTGGTAGATTCATCGGCACTAAAATTGGGTCTGATGTCTGTTTCTTGATTAAGACAAACAAATTCAAGTAGGGCAGCTTTGTGTTTTAGCCAGTGCAAATTTATTGGCATGGTTTTGATATGCCTATTAGTAATGAATTAATGATGTTTTCATAAACACCCCGACTAATATTCATACAGCGGACCTTTTTCCCCCATAATGACACTTGATGTCAGCCAACTGAATATTTTTGCACTCTTTTATATACAGTCTTATGCAAAGGTTTAGGCACCCCTTGATAAATAACAGATTTTGGTGATTTTTTATATTGAAAACATAGTCTCTCTTGGAAATGGAAAAAATGCACAATATTTTCAGCAAACATTGATGCATAGTTACTTCTTCTGCCATAAATTGAACAAAAATAAATTATTATGGCACTGTGCAAAAGAGTTCTAGAGTTTTAGATTCATTTTACAAGGTTTTAGACCTTAATCAGCTTGTTAGATCTGATGCATGGCAACAGCTGCCATTAGTAAATGGCAATTTCAAAGCTTTACAAATACTTTGACTCTTCAAACCTTGTGCACACACTTGCAGACACTCAACAACCATGTTAGCTACATAGCTCCAAGTAGCTATGTAAGAAAGTTATTGATGCCCACAATGCAGGAGAAGGCTACAAGAAGATAGCAAAGCATTGTCAGCTTGAAGTTTCCACAGTGTGAAATGTAATTAAGAGATGGCAGGACAACTGTTGAGGTCAAGATGAGATCTGGAAGACCAAGAAAACTCTCTGAGAGAACTGCTCGTTTGCTGGTCAGAAAGACAAATCAAAACCTCAATTTGACTGCAAAAAAAACCTGCAGGAAGATTTAGCAGACTCAAGGGTGGTGGTGCACTGTTCCACTATGCAGTGATGCTTGCACAGACAAGACCTTCAGGGAAGAGTCAGCAGAAGAAAACCTTGCCTGCATCCTAATCATAAAATCCAACATCAGAACTATGCAACAGAACATCTACAGAAGCTTTATGCATTTTGGAAAGAAGTGCTGTGGACTGATTAAGTTAAAATAGAACTCTTTGGCCACAATCAGCAAAGGCATGTTTGGAGAAAAAAAAAAGGAGCAGCATTTCATGAAAAGAACACCTTGCCAACTATTAAGCATGGGGGTGGATCTATCATGCTTTGGGGTTGTGTTGCAGCCAGTGGCACAAACATTGCACGGGTGGAGGGAAGAATGGATTCCACTAAGTACCAGCAAATTCTGGAAGCAAACATCACACCATCTACAGTATAAAAAAGCTGAAGCTGAAAAGAGGATGGCTTCTACAACAGGACAATGATCCTAAACATACCTTGAAATTCACTATAGAATACCTCAAGCCGAAGGTTTTGGAACGGCCATCACAGTCCAATGAAAATTAATTCACTGACAATTTGTGGGTAGATCTTAAAAGAGCTGTGCATGCAAGACGACCAAAGAATATTACAGAACTAGAAGCCTTCTGCAAGTAAGAATGGGAGAAAATGCCAAGTACAAGAATTGAAAGACTTTTAGCTGTCGATAAAAAGTGTTTGCAAGCTGTGATATCTGCCAGAGGATGTGTTACTAAGGACTGATTATGTAGGGTGCCCAAACTTTTGCACAGTGCAACAATAATGTTTTAATTTTTTATCTTTGTTCAATTTATGACATAAAATGTAACTATGCACCAATGTATGCTGAAAATATTGTGCATTTTTTTCCATTTCCAAGAGAGACTGTTAACATCTTTTCAATGAAAAAAAAAATCACCAAAATCTGTTATTTATCAAGGGCGCCTAAACCTTTGCATAAGACTGTACATTTTTGCAGACACCCAGGATTGGTTTGTTTTTCTTTGATTGACAAGTGAGGCAGTAACGTCATCCCTTCCACCCAGATATCACTGCTAATTCCTAGACCTGGATGGTTGAAACATCTGGGGCAGTGGTAGCTCAGAGGGCTACCTGTAAGTCATTGAGTTACTGATTGGAAGTCTGGCGGTTCGAGCCCCTGGTCCGCCAAGTTGCCACTGATGGGCCCTTGAGCAAAGCCCTTAACCCTATCTGCTCCAGGAGTGCTGTATCATGGCTGACCCTGCACTCTGATCCCAGTTATACTGGGATATGTGAAAAAAGAATTTCTTTGTGCTGTAATGTATATGTGACAAATAAAGGCTGAACTTAACATCTTTGATCTCCTGACAATAATATAAATAATTTTTGGTAGAAGTCATATTAGAAGTAGTAATACTACTACTACTACTACTACTAATAATAATAATAATAATAATAATACCATTAAACGAATGAAGTGCAGTACACAGTAATGGAAAGAGGGGAGAGCAGCTGCGTGCCAAAACCCACAAACCAGTCACGGAAGGACTTTCAGTAAGAAAACACATCTGGTAAAATTATGTCATCTTAAACAACACTGTGTCTCCATAGTAATTGCTTATTAGTCGTTCTAAATTGCCTCTGAACCATCCGTGTTGTGTTTCAATCCTTCATTACTGCTAGTTAACGTGAATGCAAGCTTCCTGCAACATGCTGACAGGTTCATGGCTCACCTCACTGCTTTGTTGACAGCTAACGTGAGTTACAAATCAAACTAGCTTCTAGCACAAAGCTGAATCCCAAATCGAACTCTAATCCCTGTGCAAGGGCATTTCATGATGTAAGGAATTGTACAAACTACATAGCACACTAGCTTTTAATTTAACTCTATTTGGAATTCAATCCCAGGACAGTTAGGTAGCTGAGTGTACAAAACGTTGGATGTCAAGTGAATTTCGAACATCAAGCCAGGATGTACAAACATACTATTGCAGTAAAGACAAACTTTTAAAAATTTAACAGGACTGTTTCCGCCCTTCATGCTTTATTCTCTTGTCCTTTTGTCTACATAGTACTGTCAAGAATTTTACACTATTTTCACCCTTGGTGATAAGTCTATAAAAAAAGTATAGTTTCATTTAAAATTGCAGATATTATGTACTGGGGCGGCACGGAGGCTTAGCGGTTAGCAATCTTGCCTTGCGCCTCCAGGGTCAGGGTTTGTGTGCATGTTTGGATATTCTCCCTTGCTTGGTGGTTTTTCTCTGGATACTTCTGTTTTCTCCCACCGTCCAAAGACATGCACACTATCGTTCCCAAACCGTCCGCGATGGTTTGGCACCCCATCCAAGGTGTACCCCACCCAAGCCCTAAGTCTCCTGGGTTAGGCTCCAGGCCCCCGAAGACCCTGTATACAGAATGAATGGGTATAGGCGATTATACCACTATAGGTGAGTGAGTGAGGTACCACTATAGGTGAGTGAGTGCGGTATTGTGTACTTTTCTGCTCCACATGCCAAGCTGTAATATGATAAAGAAATTGTAGTGTAGATTGTAGATTGTAGAAATTGTAGATTGTCAGGACATTAAAATGACTGCCTTTGTTGTGTTTAACACACATCAAGAATGAAAACGTGGACTTAACTGTAGTTATACAACTTAGGTTAAAGAGCAGCCTTTTTTGTGCTAATATAAATGCTCTAGGGTTTTTTTTATTGACTAAATGAAATGACCCTGACTGATAGTAATGAGTTGAAATAGTCGAGCAATGGCATATACATCAGGCCATTCTTCTGTTTCCACCCCTCCCAAGAAATCTACTGAAACTTCAAAGACATCCTCTACGACTGTTGGTGTGCTGTCATGATACACGGCACACATGGAAGTCATTCAGGCAGTACTAAAATGGGATGGTCTTTTTGGTTCCACATGAAAGCAAATCCTGCCTATACGTGAGACAGTGTGTCTTAAAAGAAACTGCAACAATTTGCTAAGACATAGTGACTTAAAAGGAATGTTAAATCTGCTGATCTTACATGTAAACAGATGTTTAAGTGTGTGGAGACTTGTTTGGTTGGTTTTACTTTCATACAGTATGTGTATGGCATCAGACTGTAGGTTTGATCTGCTATCATATATCCTTTATTAAATAAATTACATTTATATAGATTAACAAGAGAAACTGATCATTCTAAAGTAGATTCATTATATTCCTATTATTTGACTGCCTTTTGGCCATATTTCACCCATTAAATAAATTAGTTCTGATATATTTTTACTAAAGAAAATTTTAAGCTGATCCAAAATGTCAAAATCTTACTTTTAACATGTGTGCATGATGCAAGTCTCAGCTCCACCTTTATAATGATAAGTTTAATCTGACACAATCAAATGTTTCTGTGTGTGTGTGTGTGTGTGTGTGTGTGTGTGTGTGTGTGTGTGTGTGTGTGTGTGTGTGTGTGTGTGTGTGTGTGTGTTTTAACAGAATTGTCATAACAATCTGACATCATTATGCCTACAAAGCATGGAGATTATACCCCCAAAAAAGGTGTTTTCTCCCACTTTAACTGTTGTTAGTGTAATTCTTCTTACACTATTGCGGTATTGCTGGGGGGTAATTTGAATACGGAGAGGTCTTAGTGTCATGGTGAGTCTTGCAAGTTTCCCTAAGAGGACATGGGAACAAAGACAGGCTGTTGTTAGTTTGCTGCATAAGACGCAGTCTGAAACGCATAAAGACATCTGCCTGGCAACAGTATTCTTATACAACAGGGAAAGGAAGAGAGGTAAAAAAAAGGGAGGAGAGCAGGAAATAAAGTGTGTGTGTGTGTGTGTGTGTGTGTGTGTGTGTGTGTGTGTGTGTGTGTGTGTGTGTGTGTGTGTGTGTGTGTGTGTGTGTGTGTGTGTGTGATTTTACAGAGTAATGGTGGAATTAAAGAGCTACAGCTTTAATGTCAGGACTTGGAAGCAGTCTGCTTTTTATTGTAATGCACTTTTTAAAAAGAATCTGCTTAGTCTTATGGTCTTCAGTGAATTGAGAGTGGCTTTGTATATGCACAGATGTTTTCACACAGGAACTAATCAAACATCTGTGAATATGTATCCATCATTAATTTAAAAAAAAATGTAATACAGATTGTAAATGTCGCATCTATAGAACGAATGCCTGATATTTCTGTTCTATGGTGTCAGGACTGGTATTTGTTTCTTATAACAAGCAAAGATTGGCCATCTGCAATCTGGAAAATGCTTGATACAGAAAGGCACTGGGCTTCATTCATAAATCTTTTAGTTTAATGCATAAAGATCTTTGTAGGCCAATAAAGGTTTACATTCGTATGTAAATGTACACAAACTCAGGATTTCTTGTCCAGAGTTCCAGGGCTCCAGGACCATGCTCCAGTGAATGACGTATGAATAAATTCATTTGCATCTGATTTGAAAAGATCCAGAGCTGATAAACATGAATGTTAATTTTCTGTGATCTGTTTTTTTTTTTTAAACAATCTTTCAGCAGTCTTTCTCTTTTTCTTTTTCATTTCTATTCAAAAGTGATGCCCAATATTAAGAAACGATTTATGGAAATGAAAAGTAAGGTGTGCCATACTGCAGTTTCTAAGGTTTTGTGATCACGTACACGTTACACCCCCCACCCCCCCCCTCCCGGACACACACACACACACACACACACACACACATATATATAAAACCCCCTATGCTTAGTAACCCTCAGAAATGTAACAGTATGACATCAAGCTTTGGTGTCTGAAGCCAGGAATCCTGGGACTGGGCTGAGTCACTTCCCTTCGCATGAAACTTGCTCTCAGTTTGGACGTCAGATCTCCCCTACCACCCAATCCCAATGACGACCAGCTCATGAACCAACAGAGAGGGAGAGGATTTGGAGGAACAATAAAGAAATGCAGAACATATGAAAAGGAGAGATTATTTTTCCAAACATTTGTTTATAAAGAATATATTCCTCCTTGGGAATCTTTGAAAGTGTGTTCATTTTGGACAGCTGCAGCATATGTCTTTTTGTGGTCAGGGCCATGGACCTAGAGATTACTGCGGTTGTGGGATAGAGATGAAAAAATGAAAAACGAAAACGTGTGCCTCATTACATTGTAAATATTATAATTTTGGCCTTTGGCCTAGATGTGGCTTTTTTTTTAAGGAAAGTTTAATTATTTAATTATTTTTCTAGTATTTGCTGCATTCCTTTTCAGTTTGACTGCAAAAAAAAAACTTGCCTTGTCAGCGATTTGTGAAACTTGTACTAATCCAATATAAATAATTTAGATTTGGTGTGTAAAATTCATGTTCTACATATATGACCATATTTATCCAAAAGTTAGAAACCATTAATTTAACAAAAAGCACACAAAGCAATCACTGAACGTTTTCCTGGGTACATTTCTGGACTGATTATATATTACTGATTTATACTGATGGGTCCAAATATAGTGAAAATGATTAAATTTTACATTATTTTCCACTTTAATACAATATTTTATGCTATAAAGTATATTATTAGCAATAAACTGACTGTAAACTACAATCTTTAAAAAATCTGTAGTATTTGGGACAGTATACAGTAACCCCATTTTTACGTATGTCAACGTAACAAGGACTGGGGACCCATGATGTTTACACTGACCGTCTCTGGCCCAAGGAACCAGCCTGAGGCATTGCATCCCAGAAGTCGACCTAGTAGTTCGTATTGTACTCCATCCCACTTGCCTTCGATTATCTTGCACATACTGTACACTTAAAAAGTTTTTTTAAGGTTGCCACTCACATGTTGTTTAGATATTAGTGTGGTGGCATTTATTACACTACAAATTGAATAGAATTAAATAAAACCACCTATTGATTAGAGTGTAATATTACACTGCAGGGCATACAAGGAAAAAACTAAAGCTTCCCTTACATCGTTCAATGGCGTTTTGAGAAAAGTTGGGTGTCTTGTGTATCCAGGTTGGGTTTTAGATATCAGAGCTCATACAGTAAGTGAAACTAATAAACAATTTAAAATTAGGCAATACACACATTACACTGCAGCATTCCTTCCTGTTGCACTCTATATAATGTTTAATCATTGCCATGGAAAATATCAAAAACAAGATGTTTATGTATGTGTGTGTATATATATATATATATATATATATATATATATATATATATATATATATATATATATATATATATATATATAAAATAAATTACCTCCTATAGGCCACTGATCAGTGTTGGGTCTCTATGTGTTACTCGACCTCAGTGCAGCTTTTGACATCACTGATCATAGTAATCTCCTTCATAGATTAGAAAATGTAGTAAGAATGAATGGTTCAGACCCTATTCGACTGAACCCTATCAGTTTGTTGATTTAAAGGGTGACTATTCTGCATGTTCTTAAGTGAAGTTTGGTATTCCACAGGGCTCGGTTTTAGGCCCACTGCTTTATTCTCTTTACATGCGTCCTCTGGGCAACATAATTCATAAGCATGGTATTAGGTTTCACTGTTATGCTGATGATACACAGTTATACGTCTCAGCAAAATGTGTGAAGGACATAAGAGACTGGATGTTAATAAATCCTTAATCCTGAAAAGACATTAGTTCTAGCCATACGACCACATGCAGCTAGAAGCAAACTTTTTGATCACATTGCAAATTTGAATGGCCTTACTTTTTCATCAAGTACAACAGTAAAAGACCTTGGAGTGATTATAGATTCTAGTCTTTCATTTGCAGCTCATATGGAAAATATATCCAGAATAGCATTCTTTCATTTCAGAAATATTGCCATGATAAAGAATGTCACTAAACGATGCTGAAAAAAAGTTGCCTCTGTCCCTGTCTGCCTCTGTCGAGTACACATGTCGCTCCTGGTGCCCCTCTTCTGGGTTGGAGATCTCATCTCATGTGTGTCGCATGTTGTCTGCTGAGGATGCGTGTAGTGACTGGGGATGGTTCCACTTTACCAGGAAGATGGTCCTGACCTTGGCTGATACAGACAGCTGTTCTCTGAGTCATTGCAGTCGCTCAATAGTTCAAGACTGTAATTTCCTACAATCTACCTAAGCCACCAATAATGAACTGACTCCATATTAATTTAAAGACATCAACTGTTATATAGAACTTCCAGCCACGTAACACACAGTATGACTGCAAAACAGTTCCTGCTATCCATTATTACCCAAATGAGGATGGGTTCCCTGTTGAGTCTGGTTCCTCTCAAGGTTTCTTCCTATTGTCATCTCAGGGAGCTTTATCTTGCCACCATCGCCCTTCGCTTGCTCATGTTAATTTTGATTCATACATATTTTTCACATATTATAAAAATTTCCATAATTTTCTTTTGATTGTAAAAAGCTTTGTGACAATGACAATTGTTAAAAGCGCTATACAAATAATATTGAATTGAATTTAATTAAATCTCACAAGGTCATGGGGTTCAGAAAAAGTGTGTGTGTTTGTTTAGGAAGTTGCATGACTGTGTGTGGGGCACAATTACAATCCCATTCTCACCTCTCCCTGTAATCTAAACCCAAAGTTAACAAAGGGAAACACAAACCAGGCACAAACAAATGATCCACTCCAGTCAGGCTGTGAACCGCAAACTGTGCCTTCTAAACAATTCTTCTGTCTTGTACCTGACTACGCCCCCACTCCTCACTTTGCAAACAAGCCCAGTAGTTACAGGCCTCCATTATTCACCAGCAGAGTAATTTACAGCCAGGCTACGATAGACATCAAACTCAAAGTCTAATCTGAGACTAGAATCACACAAGCATTCAGGCCCACATAGCCCCTATTACAGTCAGCTGCTAAAATAAAATAATGTATATAGTGTTTCACCACTGAGTCTATTGTGTCAAGAGATGAGTATCTATTTGCTTTAGGTAATCTAAGCCTTGAATTAGTGGTCTTCTTATATTCAAAGTTTACTCATGCAAGGCAAGACCAAAGGCTGGAGTATTTCACATAAATATGTCTGTCATGCTGTTATCAAAAGACTTACCGGAATTAGACTGGCATAATGATTTCGTTGACCTAACTGATCAGCTCGGGTGATTGATTGTGAAAAAGACATGGCTGAAGTTGGTAAAAAGGTGGCATGGTGGCTTAGTGGTTAGCACTGTCACCTTGCACCTCCAGGGTCCAGGTTTGATTCCCGTCTCGAGGTCTGTGCAAATGGAGTTTGCATGTTCTCCCCCTGCTTGGTGGGTTTCCTCCAGTTGCTCCAGTTTCCTTCCACAGTCCAAAGACATGCTCATATGCTCATTTACACACTACAGGCAATTTGGGAATACCAATTAGCCTAATTTGCATGTGTGTGTAACCTGCGATGGATTGACACCTCAACCAAGGTCTACCCTGCCTCGTACTGTAAGTCTCCTCGATTAGCTTCAGGCCCTCCGCAACCTTGAATACAGGATAAAGTGGTACGAAGAGTGAAGTTTGTAAAAAGTCTCTTGACTATTTATTTACGGTTTATTTGTATAACACTTAAAACAAACATCAGAATAAGGTCATTCTACATACATTTAGATCCCTGGTGATGAAACCAAAGCATACAATGGTAAGTAAATGCCCCGAAAGATGACATTTTGAAAGGACCAAAAAGGAACCCCTAGCCATCTTATATATCTTTTGCTATTACATACATTATATTTAAAACAGGACTAATTGTTTTCAGTGAATACTGTATAAGCTGGTCTATGTCTGTAAGCATCCCTCTGGTTTCCGATTTAAGTACAATTACTGTCATTTAAACCTTGTAAAGGTGGTGGGTTTGATTATATTGTTTCTTCCTGTAATTCCTTATGAGATCAGTACACAGTTTCCCAAAAGCATTGCGACATTGTAAATATCTTAACTGGTAGACAGAGTGATGATAATTCTATCATTTAATGGTTTACTGATGATGCTTATGCTGCAATGCTTTTGGGACGTCAGACCAGGTTGAGTTTCAAAATTATTGCATTTTTTGTATGACTCAGTAAGCATCCATTAGTGGAGCAGCAGGGTAACAAGAAACCCAAATCATTATTACTCTGTATATGTGCATTTCACAGTTAGGTAATAAAGATACATTATGAGTTCAGTCTATGAGAAACTCTGAGGAATTGCAATACATATGACACAATGGTTCTGGATACCCCTTGTGCCTCACTTTATTGTGTTTTCTCTGTTTTCAAATCCTCGCATCAGCTCAGGAAGTGGTTTTAATGAGCTGATTAGTTAAATTTGGTGTGCTAGAGTAGGGAAAACACTCAAATTTGCAGGACAGAGTGCTGCAGGATTAGGGTTCAGAGCAAGTTATCAAAGGGATCAAAACATCTGAGGCAGATGCATAAACCAATGATGCATTCATCCCCCCGAGATCCCCTGACCTCTAATTTCACTATTAATTATGTTCATAAATAACATGAAAAATAAGGGTAATTGTGTGGTTACTGATTAATGATATGTAACAATAGCAGTATTCTCTATTTTGATATGTAAATCGTGTATATTCCTGCAAGCCTGATTAGATACATTACTGTGTTATATTGGTGTCAGCTGTACTGCAGTAACTTGCTGTCACAAAATTGAGACCACACTTGCTCCGCGCAAAAGCTGCTTTAACTTAACATGACAGTTGAACAGGAGCACAGTCGGGCATGGGGAGTTTGTTTGTATCTGCAGATGTGATGTGTAATGTGGCTGACCTTCAAATAACAAGAAACCCAGTCTGGACATGAGAAGCAGTTGAAAGTACATCTGGCCCACATACTTCTATCCATCTTTCGCTGTCTTCCTGGCTTTGCCTTCTCTAAGCAGTCAAGTGCTTATTTGAGAGAGAGGGAGGGGGGGGGGGCATCTCAAGCTGAGTTTGAGCTTAACATTTGGATGGCTTCTCCTTTAGCCTCAGTATAAAACACTGAGTAAGGGTGCAACACAAGTTCCTTCCCAGCCAAAACCCAATGGCAGATATCAATGACAGGCCACTCTGCCAGCATTTCAGCCTCCCATTTAGGCTGGAATGTGTGTCTCAAGTGACACTACTTTAAAAGTCATTTTCCAATTTCTGTATCACTGGGAAAGCTCTGCTTTTTTCTGTCTCCTAGTAACCACCATGATCATGCAGTGGGAACTTTTGTGTTTGGTCCAAAGAGGCTTAAAAATTGTGCTTGTATGCTATCAATAAAAGCTTGTCCTTATGTCTTTTTTCTTTTTTACTTCATTTGTTCATTTAAGTCTACTCATTAAAAAAAGGAATCGGAAAATTCACCAGAAGTTATTTGAAAAAAACATTAGACTTAGCTTAATATTTGCATTCCTACAAACAAAAAAAATCCAGTGAACCATAGTTTTGCAGGAGGAGTAGATCTATGATTAGTTAACCTTCTATTAAGACCTGGAAATCCAATGTTCTAGGCAGGGTCAAGCTGACGGTAAGTCTGCAACAATTCAAATAATCAGTCTTTACAACTGTGGTGACCTGAAAAGCAGGTCAAAGTGCACAACATGTGGAACCTTGAGGCAGATGGACTAACATAACAGAAGACCACATCAGGTTCCACCTCTGTCAGCCAAAAACAGGAATCTGAGGCTAAAGCGGTCACAGGTTCACTGGAATTGGACAAATGAAGATTGGAAAAAGACCAGACAATGTTTTTCCAATCTTCAACTGAGCCTTGAGAATGGATTTGTTTTCTATCCACAGAGCTTCTGACTTTGTTTGGATATGCAGGATTGTGCTGTACATTCCGCTTGACTGAAAACCCTGCCCCCAGTCTCCTTAAACATGGACTGCATACTGTCTTTTCTCTTCTAAAACACTCTCCTGCAAAGCCATGGGAGTGGAAAATATGGTGTAGGATCCCCACGTTTAACCTAAGTGAACAAAGGATTCATAGCCTAGATTTCAGCAAACTATGCAACCTCCAAACTCAGCAACAAATCCTGTGCTCTTAATCTAGAGTTTGTCTCTATGTGTGATCCACATATGTCAGTGTGTCATGAGACAATGTCTGACTAATTTCTTAGAGGCCTCTTCCCCCCCCCCCCCCTCCCCCCCATGTTAGAGACCGAGCACATGTGGAGGTTTTGACACATTCTCTCATTTGCACATGTTGGCACGATGTTCATAGCCAGGGTTTTTGTGGAATATAAAAGACCAGGCAGTTGCCTGTTGCTGCCATAGATTTTTTGTGGGATCGGACTGGACGAGCTAGCCTTTGCTCCCCCCAAGCTTGGGTGATCCTACGCTGCCCATGATCCTGTCACCAGTTTACTGGTATACTGGTATATACTTAATGATCAAAAAAGTTCAGGTCATCTGCCAGTGGTCATGATGTCATAGTTGACTAGTGTAGGATACCTGGTTAAAGGATCAACTGATCTCTCAATCGAATTTCCGTTCATGAGCAAATTGTAGTAATAAAGTCCTCTGCAATTCAATAGTGATGTTTAATTGCTGGGGAAAAAAGCTAAACAAAAAATTATTTGTACTTTATTTTGCTGAGTGGTTTTGCAAGGGCAGTGTTGCCACCTCATAGCTCTCGATGGTGGGATATTCTCCATAAGGAGTTTCGAGCATTCTAACCAGGTTTGTGTGGGTTACATTGGGTTCACGTTAAACAAACATGAAAAGTAGATGAATTAGGGACTTTAAATCGCCCTTAGTTGCAATCTGGATGTGTTCCCATGTCAAGCTCAGTGTTTTAGGTTAGGCTTTAGATCAACTGCCATCATGACCATGATATAGCCCAAGTGTTAATTTCACTAGGCTGTCCCTTTTTTTTGTAACAAAGGGAAAGAAACAGACTAGTGAGAGTGAGATAGAAGTGGTTAAATGGTTGTCATCATCAGTACTGGTATCATCATACAGAAGATGATAAGTGAATGGATAATAAAGCTGTTTTTCTTGTGTTTTCAGTTTTAGCCTACATTATTTTCATTATCTTTTCAGAGCATTTTGTAGAATTGAACTCCAACTCTTGTTACAGCATGACCCTGTATATCAGATTAACTCTGACATATTTATTTTTTTCCTGATAGAAATTAATGATGGGAGAGAAGGAGTAAAAAAATATTCATGGGCAGACATGTTATTCACGCAAATGCTGAATCGGTATGATTTCCAAATGTGCTGAAGCAGAAAGTTCACTGGAAGATGACAAAGCAAGCATGAATTTTCAGTTTGTTCAGTTTGTCTCTAAAAGCTAAGAATAGTTGGGAAGCAGTCCCATAACCTTATTATTTTTACTGTCAGGACTGAGTTCTCCTCTGGAATAACTTTTCACCCTTCAGCCTAAATAGTAGATGACTATTTGTGCACATAATCTTCCTATCGTATTACTAGGTAAAACTCTCAGTGCTCAAGGTCACCTACGGTCACACGCAATACATACAGTAAATCCTGTTCTGGATCAGCTGTAGCCTATCCCATGAGCCTCTGAGCACTAGGTGGGGTCACCCTGAATACTCCTATCTGTGAGTGTGTGAGAGATTGGGGTACCAGTGTCACACACACAAACACACAAACTACAGGCAATTTGGAAATGTCAGTTATCTTAAGCTGCATGCTGTTGGACTGTGAGAGGAAACCAGGGCACCCAGAGGAATACCACTAAGCATGGGGAGAACATGCAAACTCCCCTCACACAGATCCAAAGGTGGGACTTAAACCCTTAACCCCCTTGTAGGTGCTAGGCCACAAAGCTAACCAGCATGCCACCCATAAATAAAATGTGTACATTGAAAACTCACAATAAATATAAACTAAATATTTGCAGCTCCTCCATGTCTACTGCTTGGAGGTCAGTTCCTAGATGTATACTTGGTTCTCTTTTGCAATTGTGTGATCCCTACTGTATGTTTCTAGAAATATGTTTATGTTCATTATTTTGATATTCCATCTCTTGCCAGGTATTTTATTGGGTTTGCAAACGTTCTTTCTGTATTCCATGTGATTTACTGTAAAATCTTTTATTGGCATCTACTTGCTGGTTGCCTTGGAACATATTATTAGTTCTTTGGGCCTCACTAACAGCTAGTAACTGCACTGGTAAGCCCTTTAATATTGATAAGGTGCAGATGCTGGTACAGGTAGCAGGAATTGGTAGTAAGGTCAGTTTGACATAGTAAAAATACCTCCAGCAACTCAACTTATTTTGACAGACACTATTAAAATAAGATGTAAACTATGTGGGAGAGTTTCAGGATTAATAGGGTTCATTTATTAAGCTGGATACAAATTAACTTGTACACTGTTTGCAAAAGAAATATGGTACTCATAAAAATCCAGTTAGGTCAGAAAAACATTTGTATGGTATGAGAGGTAATGAGTGTATGTATAAGGAGACTCATTTATATGATCCTCTGTTAAAAGTTTTGAATTATATAATTGCCCTGAGTTACTGTAATTCAATGCATAGTTTATGCTGTCAAATTTATTTCAGCTACAAACAAAATCAACTGGAATTTGGGGAAACATGAATTAAAATAAAGCAATCTAAAACAAATTTATAAATGAATACAAATTAAACTATCTTTTAATTACGACAAAATAAATGGTACCTTGTAAAAGCACAAGAGTGTTATATAGTAACACTCACTCCAAAGGTCATGAAACATTTTGAAAAACAGACTCCCGAAATGAGGTGGTGAGGCTGTCGCAGTGGTGCACAGACAACAACCTGCTTACGTTTAAAACAATTGACATGCCACATGTTTCATTACAATAAAGATATTCTATTCTATTCTATTCTATTATTTCTCTCTCTTTATATATATATATATAAAGAGAGAGAAATAATAGAATATATATATATAGTATATATTGGTCTTATTAATTTTTTTTAACATTATATGTGACATTGAAATTGAAATTGAAATTGTGACAGAACAAATGTGTATTTATGTAATCAACAAAATGTGTTAAATAACCCAAAAATGTTTTGGCTGCTTTTCCTTCACTCTTCAGTCCAACTCATCCTAAACCATCCCAAATGTGAATTGTGGAAGCCAGGTCATCTTATGCAGCATTCCATCACTATCCTTCTTGGACAAACCTCTTACAGAACCCTAGAGGTGTGTTTGGGGAAAATCATGCAGGTTAAGTGTGCCCTCTCAATTTTGACTAGGTCATGAACAATGTCGCCATCATACATTCAGCGACTATCTGTTCACCCTCTGTACATCTAAAAAAGACATGGCGTGTATGAAAAAACCCTCAAATAATTAACATTGTAACCACTTTTACAATTTTTTTTTTTTGTGTGTGCTCTACTTTTGCCTGTATGCGATTGGCTCTACAGGGCCTCTGAAGGTGTGCACTGGTTTCTGGTACAGGAGCGTTATCCAGCGGATCCTTTAGGTGCTGTGGGTTGAGGAGTGGGGGCTCCGTATTCAGACTTGTTTGTTCAGGGCATCCCAAAGGTGGTCGATCAGATTGGGATCTGGGAAGTATGTAGGCCAGGTCAGCGGGCTTGGGGTCTTTGCATGCTGGGGTAGTGTTTGATCATTTACAAGTGATAGGAATCTCCCACATCAGACATACTGTAAAGCAATGGAAAGATAAACAGGATGCTGGCTGTCTGAGGTAGGACAGGTTCCACCACCAGTACTGGCACTGGCGGTAAAGAGATATGGGATTGCCTTGTCAGAGCATCAAAACTTGGCAGGAGCATTGTGGGTTCCCTCAGCTACACATTCCTGTGTGATAGCTGACCACATTCCTACTCCATTCAGCAATGGCTGCTGGCCCACCCTGTCCATTAAGGAAGGGCGTTGGTCCTACAGATAGAAGTCAAGCAGCATTAAACACTGCCCTGCCCTTTGTGCGAGGATCTTTTTGTGAGAGTGGTGTAATGAATAAAAGTATTGTAGCAGTTTAGTGCTTCAACTCCAGTTCTAACAATTTTACATATGTTTCCAGATGTAAAAAATAACATTAGAATTAAATACTTTTTAATTATTAGAACAAATATAATGTTGTTCTGATGCCGTTTTAATCAGTGGTAATTGGTAAACATTTGAAGTTCTTGTTTTTAATAAAATACACATGCTCATAATTGGGTTGCATTTTTTAAGTGTGACTGTGCTATATTTCATTTCCTCAGAATAGTCTACACTGGAGAAGTTGATGTATTATTTCATGTCATGACACCTTAAGCCTATTTTCAAACTACTAGATAGAAGTGACACAGATCAGATTTTCTACCTTAATGCAACATAGGTCTGTTTTTACATAGGACTATAAAGACACAGCAATCCAATCTTTTCTAATCAGACATGACCCACTTTTGTATGTGGTCTTTGCAACTGAAATACCCACGTCACAATGGCATTTGTCACAGCACTTTCTAAAATTAAATTTGACTCAGGCAAATTTGACTCAGGCAAACCTAGAACCAAAAATAGTTTGATTAAACAATTTTGCAAGAAATTGACATGGGCGACAGTCATTTCCAGTCAATCCAGTGACCTTTACAGAAGACTTCAAGAACTGTACTGTACGGTGATGATAACCTTGGCTGCAGTAAAACATTTGAATAGTGCAAATGTAAAGAAGGCCATACCTCTGCGAATGACGATCCCAGCCAAGGTGGATGGACGCCCACTGAAGAGTCAGGGACTGGAAAGCCTGATCCAATATGTGTCTGTGTATCCGGATACTGTATCACCAACTCATGAAAGTCCACACAATTGTTCAGGAGCATAACTTGCACATTACAGGAACTTGGCTGAGAGTTCTTGCCACATCGCTGTACAGTTCTGACCTCGCTCCAAGCCATTTCCACATGTTTGTGGAATTAAAAGCCCATTAAAAGTGTTCCTGGGAGGCCAGCATTTCAGACATGAAGCAGGCAGTTCCATCGTGGCTTTGGTGTACTGAGAAAACTTTCTCCCGTAATGTTACCCAAGTACTAGTGAAACACTGGGATAAGTGTAGCAGGGGATTATATAGAAAAATAAAAGTGTTTTTAATATATATATATATATATTTGTGTCCATTCTGCACAATCTCTGCTTGTGGTAATGAATGTCAAGCATCCTTGTAAACAGAGATCTGAGCCAAAAAAAAAAAAAAAAAAAACATTTCTAACATCCATGTAGCCTTAATTGTATGTCTTTATTGCTCTTTAAAACCAACACACACTTTCCCAGAATGCTCAGCTCAACTATGAAATATAAGCCAGTCATATGGTCTAGTTCTAGTGCTCAAGATTTGTAATCACAGTCACATGTTCCCAATTAGCACACTTCACATAAATAAACAGTACTTTTAGTGTATATCTTTGCAAAACTTTAGTCTGCACTTTCCCAATACTGCCCACTTTGTTTATTGTGTTCCACCCAGTCTGGTTTGTCTGCCGATTGATACTTAGCCTCTTTGTCGATTTTGGTTTGACTTTTGGATTTATCTGCTTAATTCAATACAACCCTGCACTTGCATACAAACTAGAGCTCTGAGGTGGCAACCCTACTCGCTATGGCACAATGCCACCATGATGTTGATGTGGAACAGGAATGGAGCTGAGATTGTTTAGCATTGGAACAGAAGCTTGTGTTGTAACAATTTTGCATGTCAGTGAGTATCTCTCTACTCTGACAGCATGACTGACATGGACTGAGTAGATCGGTGTGTAGGAGTTGGACAAAGTCGGTTTCTTTTTCCATTTCTGTCTGTTTCCTGAATCATAGATTTAAAACAGGTGCATATTCTAACAGCTCCCATGACTTTCCAGATGAAATACTTTCAGCCCTTTTCTTCTGAAACAGGTTCTCCACTGTTTTGTAACAAACTGCTAAGTTATTGGCATGCTTGTTCTTACTTTTAATGGATGGCTATTTTGCCCACTTTTCTTGGAATGCTGTTTGACTGGCTGTGGTCATTTGATTCCCACTTCTTTAGCAATCCCAGCCACTACACCTTGTGGAAAAAATCCACAACACCTAACAATCTGCTGCACCCACATCATATTTGAACATATCTGGCTCTGGGCCTTTCATTCTTTTCAGTACCTTTCTTCAGTGTTTGAGTTTTTTTTTTTTTTAAGGCCTTCCAAGTAAAACACAGGTTTGGAGACCAAACAGGAACGTGCTGGATTTGGTACCATGTTCTATGGAAGCTGACTCAGAGAACAAGAATTTACCTTTTGGGTAGCACTGCAGCTCCCGGATTTCAAGTCAGACATGGAAAGGGGACTGCACCCACCTAAGAAATTCCCACATGCCACATTCATTTGCAGTAGAGAGCTTACATCTACAAAGTTCATATCTACTTATTCAAAAGCAGATGGAAGAATAATCATTTATATTTGGAGATTATTCAGTGACTTAGAAAGGATTGAGAGAAGCCAGTGACAGACAGGCAAGCAATGATAATAGAAGCACAGTTCTTGCTTCAGGTCTTTTGCTTTTTTGCAACTGCGTAATGTTTTGCTTAGATTTAAAGTACTTTATTTAATATTTACTCTGCTGTAGTTATATATTAACATTTATCCCAATTCGAACTCAATATATACAGTAAGTGTAATTTTACATTGCACATTGTTCTATTGCATTAGATTCTATGGAATGTGTAAGTATGTATGCCTCTTTCATAAAAGAGAGAACAGAAAAGAGAGAGAGCATTGTCGTCTCACACCTTAGTATATTCATATGTATATATGCATTTGCAGTAATCGCAGTGGATCTGAAGCCTATCCCAGGAACACTGGGTGTGCAGCAAGTACAATACCCTCTGAATGGAAAGCCAGTCCATTACAATTTACTGGGCACACCTTAGGGGCACCTTACCATATATTCATTAACAGAGGGGCAGTTACTCTTGATTCAATACAAATTAAGCCTCTCAACTCACAGGTGCCTGATCATCCTGTTCCCAGGGTTAAAAAACAAAACAAAAAAACATTTATTGAAGAGAAATGAAAGAACAAATAAATTCCCAGGTCTTGTTGGCGCCTTGAAACACAAATTCCTTACTCTTGTAACTAGACCTCTCTTATTTCTGTAGTTTCACTGTTGTTACTGAATAATGTACTTTACAATTGATACCTGATTAATAAGCCAGAACTTGCGTACAAAGATTACACAATACTTATAGCTTTTGCTTAACCAGGCATACATTCCCTTGTAAACCTGATATTGAAAATACTTACAGAATTTGATATACTGTGCATGCACAGTTAAGGAGCAGTAAATTGATAATAAGAAGGGATCAGAAGGTAGTGTAATGTAGTCGTCATTTATTTCATTCACATTAGAGGCTGGACTAGTCTTTCCTATAAGCAGTGTATATTACATTATTCATAACAGTACCACAAGGATTACATTGGTTTAAAATGAGATTTCATTTTCATTTCACTTTTAATAATTCTATGACTTTTTACCAATTTAATAATTATACCATATCTATCCTAAAATCAATGTCCAACCAATTATCTACACTATATGGACAAATGTATTGTAATGTAATTGGCCAAACCTGTTAATTATTAAATTCAGGTGTTTTAATCAGGGTCCTAATCCCCAGTGGAAGGGCAATCTTAATGATTTAGCATACCAAGACAACTGGGGCAATGCTACTGTATGCTTTGTGGCAAAAGTTTGGGGAAGGCCCTTTTCTATTCTAACATTTCTGTGCCACAGTGCACAAAGCAAGGACTATAAAGACATGGTTTGATGAGTTTGGTGTGGGAGAAGTTGACTGGCCCACACAAAACCCTGACCTCAACCCCATCGAGCAATTTTGGGATGAACTGAAACAGTAATCCAGGCCTTCTTGTCCAACATCAGTGCCTGACCTCATAAATGCTCTATAAAATGAACGAGCACAAATTCCTACAAGAAAAGGGGAAGCTGTTATAGCTGCAAAAGGTGGACCAACCCTATATTGAAGTATATATTGTATATTTGAATTCAGTGACAATGCAGGTGGTGGCAGGGTGGCTTAGTGGTTACCTGGCACCATGGTCCATGTTTGATTCCTGGCCAGGTTCGATTCCAGCCACTGTGGGCATGGAGTTTGCATGTCCTCCCTGTGCTTGGTGGGTTTCCTCCAGTTACTCCAGTTTCCTCCCACAGTCCAAATACCTGCAGATTAGGCTAATTGGCTATCCCAAATTGCCCGTAGTGTGCGAGTGTGTGTATGTGTTTGCGTTCTGCAATGGTTTGGCACCCCGTCCGGGTGTTTCCTGGGATAGGCTTCAGGCCCCCTGAGACGCTGTATACAGGATTAAGAGGTATAGACGATGAGTGAGTGAGTGACTGAGTGAGTCATTGCAGGTTTGGCCAAATACTTTTGCTCATATATTGTATTTCAGATAATGACATATAACTTTCAAATGAAAAGCATTATGTCCCCAGGGCAGCTATGGCCCCTTGGGTCATGACTCCAAGACATCTGGGGGTGTGCTATGGTGTGTTTCACTGAAACATTAGCGGTGGATCCTTTGAGTGGTCTGGATGGTGGAATGGGAGACTTGTTTGTCTATTGTATTCCATGTATGCTTGTTCAGACTGTGATCTGGTGAATTTCGTTGATTGGCGGATCAACAACCTTGAACGTGTTTTGATACCTTTCTGCTGTAGCCAGTATTTACTTTTTTCAGCAACTTGAGCTTTTCTGTGGAAACAAACCAGACAGGGTAGCTTTTGGTCCCCACAGCATAGATGGGCCTTGGGTTCCCATGATCCTGTTACCCATATATAATTGATAATCAATATTATTCAATTTACCTGGTGGTGATATTGTGGGGATAATCAGTGTATATGCATATATCAACACTTTAATTAATTTTATCCAACTTATTCTGCATAGATTTATTTTTGTCACGGTGCAGGTCTACAGAAACCTTGATGTAGATTTATATTACTAATGAGCAATCCAGAGACAAGGAACAACTTGCAGAGACAACATGAAGAAAGATTTGACAGGAACCAGACTCAAAAGGAAACACATGCTCTTCTGGGTGACAGGATAGTGATATTATAAATAGGCATGAACTGCAAATCTTTAGGATATCCATAAGGGACCACACACATCAACAGAAGGTAAAACAAGTGCAGAAGCTCCAAACAAAAATAGTGCAACAGGTCTGGAAGCTAATATGAGCCACAGCAGGAGAAATGTGTCAGGATCTGGCACTGGAATCATGTAGCATTAGACAGAAAGAGAGAACAGATCTGTATCACTATAGGCAAACCAACAGGAGTGAGGAATGCTGAATTGCGTGGGCCAAGATTTCTCTATCAGCATGAGTAAGGGAGAGAGACAGGAGAGAAGAACAGGTGGTAAACAGATAGAGGAAGCATAGAAGGCAGGCACAAGCTGATAACATCCTTCTGCTTTGAGCTTTAATTCTTACTTTCAACTATTGTATGTTCAAATGAAAAGAGGAGTTAAAGGTAAGATGACTAATATTTAGTTAGATCTTAATCTAATTAAAACATATCTCAACATATCGTTTATACTGTCAGGGATTGGAATGAAAGTGCACATACTGTAAACAGCATTACCTTTCAAAACATGAACCATTAACTATAGATATAAGGTGGAGAAACGATAATAAGCAATACTGTGGCACATACAAGAACAAATGTCATTTCAACAGAAGCTTAAGAAACTAAAACGTACTGCAAATGGACTTCATTACATCAACACCCAGTTTCAACAAAACACTGCCCCTAGAGGCTTGTGCAGTGGGAACTACGTATGATGGGTGTATCCTTTATGCACTTCTTTTCTTATCCTTACACACTTATTGCTCTGGACTAGGCTTAATCTGGACTCATCACATCAAATTACTTTTCGTCCACTCGTTATGCTCTCTAGCAAACGGAAGCTTTTTTTTTCTGATTACTAGCCTTACTATCAAGTGGTTTTCTTATGGCCACACAGCAGTTTAGTACAGTTTAATGTACTAGTTAATCAAAAATATTTTGTGAAGTTTGATCTTGAGCTGTGTCTGGTGTTACGTTTAAAGACTGATTATACATCTGATCTGATGTGCATTCATAAGATAATTAAACTGTTGACAAACTGTTATATAACACATCAGTAACTTTTCCAAAACATACAGCCTTCAATTGATGAAAAAAGATATGTATAACCATTTTATAGCATCCCTCCGATAGCACAACTCACATGCGTTCACATTCTGCCGAAAAATGGAATCAGACAAACTTTAAACTTTGTGTTGGCTAGTTATGATGGATATGCTGTATGTCTTTCTTTGTACTTGGCCTCCATCAACAGTCACAGTGTGTTCGTTCAAAAGCTGGACAGGATGGCAAACATGCCGTTTTATACTTTCCCCTCCCGCACATTTCCTGATATGTGTTAGACCTCACACTTTGCGAATCTATATCTCCCACGCATTCCATCAGCCTCCAGCACTCAGTCAACTTCAGAAAATGTTCAGATGATCATTAACTGCTTTTTTCAAAAGTTTCACAAATCTTCACAAAAGTGCTTCTTTTTTCTGTTACTGCAAAAGGAATGTTAGGGTTTCCTTAAGGTATCATGAACTTTTTTATCCGTCACATGCTCGTTTTATGAAGATTAAAACTGATTTTTTAAAAAGACAGTTGCACATTCAAGGAGAAGAAATGGCTTGGGTAGAGCAAATGTTATCCAGCCCTTCCTCTGTTGCCAGATCCACACATATGACATGCAAATAGGGCTGGCTCAAATAACCTCACGTTCCACTGAGGCCTTTCATCTAAACCCTCCAATATATTTTACAATTGCAAACCTAAATATATAAAGAAAGAAAAGGCTTGACATGAAAGGGGCTCTGCAGAACTAAGCTATCTTACTGTGCTTTCAAATGTCAACTGAACACAACTTCAGAAAATTCCATCAGACATGCTCTAAGGCTTTTGATGTATAAATAACCAAAGAGCCTTTACCCAGTCAGAATACAAACTTGTGACTCTGATAGGAAAATTAATATTCACTTCCAGAGTACATTGTATTGGAAAAATAAAAAATAGATTGTGTTGATTCTACTACAGTGGTTTTCGTCCGGGTACTCCAGTTTCCTCCCACAGTCGAAAGACATGCTAATTAGCGTTCCCAAATTGCTGATATTATGTGAATAAGTGTGTGAGTGTGACTATGCGTGTGTCATGCGATGGATTACGCCACCTCATGCCCTGGGATAGCACACAGGGTAAACAGATGTGTCTCTTATGCGTGTCAGGTGTTCTTCTATGGGAACAACCGCAATGGGCTCTAAGTTGGGATTATCATTCGTGGACGTATGGCCCCCTTTAAAATGTTTGCACTATTCAAATGTTGTACTTGGGTCCCATCAATGTAAATGTCACTCAGTTTTACACTTTCATTCGTGAGAAATTATATCACAAGTCCCTATTTGACTTGAACGCCCCTTGTATTACATGTTCATTTTGTTTTTTCATTTCCACTTCTCACTCTTACCTTTGAAAATGTGTAATAATTCATCTTAGCCAATTCACATGAAAGGTTATGAATAATGACAAGGGGTGGGGTAAGCGTTTGTATCCTTTATTATGACTTAATTCCACAAAATTGCTCATTAGAATTTGTATGAATTTTGTATGAGGTCAGTTTGTCCATCTAGTCCAGCACACCACCCAGACAAGCCTAAAGGGATATTCTGTGACTAGCCATAAAATGACATGATAATCATGCATTCAAAATGACAAAGCATGAATTGGCTATCGGATTCCACTTACTTTTTTATATACAGTATAAAATACTCTGCTTATCCATGTGCTGTACTGAACCATTACTATACTGTAGATCAAGAATGTGCATTAAATATGAGCGGTTTGTAAAATTACTACCAAACACAAGTCTACTCAGATTAAGTCAAGGTACAGGGTAGAGAGTGGTCTGGCTCAAACATTTTCCAGCTCCCATACTAATCAAGAAAAGCATGTCATCTGAAATAAGAATACAGTGAAAAATACCATGTCATAATAGCAAAAGATCTGCTGAGAATAAATAAACGTGGATGTATTCATAAGTATGCATAACTATTCAACACCTTTGAACTTTGATTTTGTACTGTTATTTGTACTTTTTGTTTTTTAACATGAAGCTTGTTTACTCAGATGATACTGTAGTAAAGTTCCTCCTGAATTAGCGTACATAATCATCATGTTAGAGGTGCTAAAACACCCCCTGTGCAAAACCAGTGAGGAAAAATGCATTCTCCTTTATCGAACAAAACTCTGGTATAACACAGTATGAAATCATTTAAACAGATCTCTGTTTTTCTCAGAGTAGTTGGTATTTTGTGCAGTGTGTAAAATCGCAAGCCAAGAACTGAAGCTTAACTGAACCATACAGTTAAGGTCCCAGGAACTACACATTTTCCCTTGCAGGTCTTGTTCATGCACAGTGTTACAGTTTAATACTCTTAACTGACACAACAGATTTATTTCTGCCTCATGTAAGTCACCAAAAATAAGATAGATCAAGGTACAGTATAATGATATGGGCTCGCATTCAAATCATGTCTTCATCATTTACCAGCACTGTTTCATGTTAAGAGTACATTGTTTGACTAGGTGTGACAGGATATCAGTGGAGCTCAGGCAGAACTTGGCCCAGGGACCTTCCAGATGTGTGACAAAAAGAACATTTAGTCCTTTTTAAAAGTGCAGTGTTCTGCCCATCCCCCATTCCCCTTTTCTAGCTCCTATTATGAATCGCACATGAAGAACGTCAAAGAGAATGCTATTATTTCAGTTATTTAATGTCATTTAGTTTTCAAACTGTAATACTCTGGGAACATACAGTGGGAAATTACTTATTTCTTATATAGATTGTAAGCAGAACCCACCGTGGCAACACGCTGTACAAAGTGGGAGAATTCACCATTAATAGAATGCCGTTCATTGCAGAGCACTGTGCACACATACACACATGTATTTACACCCAGAGTTAATTTAGCATAGTAACCCTACCTGCATGTATTTTTAGAGCAGTAGGAAACCAAAGAACATGAGGAAAACACATATAATGTTCATGATATCTATTTTTCACATCTAGAGAGTTGTACCTTGCAAACCCTAATTCATGCAGTGAAACATTTAAGCCAATGTTCCCAAACTCTGCAAACATTATAAAAGACATCTAAGGTATCCAAGACCTGTAAGAAAAACTGATTGAAGGTCTGAGTCACATTGAGATCCAGAATCTTTTTCACAATCAATTCAGAGCCTTGACCATTTGTAGAAAATGATATAGCTCTTGCTGAAACCTTTCTTGTTATGGTAGTGTTTGGAAGATTGCAGTAGTATAGTAGTAGATTGAAGAACAGAAATTGATAAGCATCCTCACATACTGTAGTTTCCTTGCCTCTTGTTTATATGGCACAGTGTGTAGAATGCCAGACATGGGCTATTGCATCATCGGTGAATCTGTTGTTCCATTACTAAACCAAGGGGGTCAGGTTTTTGACATGACGGACCAGATTAAGTCCTTGATTAGCCCTTCAAAGCAGTTCATGATTAGGAAGGTGAGTGTAATCATGAGGTACTGTAGTTAGTGAGGCATGCTTTAGCTGATGTTTTTGTAGAAAGAGATAATTGTGAATTTCTTGAAGCATGTGTGGAACATTGGCTTGTGTTATATAAGTTTGAATGCAAGATATAGCTGATCAGCATAGACAGGAACAGGCTGAGAGCCCGTACACACCGCACACCTCTGCCTAGCATCCTGCTCGCCAACGTCCAGTCCCTGGAGAACAAACTCGATGACCTCAGGGCCAGGGTAAAGTTCCAGAGAGACATTCGGGACTGCAATCTCCTCTGTTTCACCGAGACATGGCTGAACCCAGCAAAGCCGGACCATGCCATCCAGCCGGCCGAGTTCTTCTCAGTTCAACGCATGGACAGGACACGAGACTCGGGGAAGACAAGGGGAAGCGGCGTGTGCTTAATGGTGAACAACAGCTGGTGCAATAGCGCGAGCGTTGTCCCTCTTGCATGCTCCTGCACACCCAACCTGGAACTACTGTCCATCAAATGTCGCCCTTTTTATCTTTCTCGGGAGTTTACATTGGTCATAATCAGCGCCATTTATATTCCGACCATGGGCAAAAGGACACTGGATCATTGCTACACAACAGTCAAGGATGGCTACAAGGCACAATCTCGTCCACCGTTTGGGAAAACTAACCATGCAACCATCGTCCTTATGCCAAAATACAAACAAAGGCTCAAACAAGAAGTTCCGGTTGAGAGAGAGGTCACCTGCTGCACGGAACAAGCAGTGGCCGCGCTACAGGACGCACTCGATGATGAAGACTGGGACATGTTCCGAAACAGCTCCGATGAGGTCAACGTGGGCCTCGTCGGGAAACTAGCGGATGATACCGTACAGAAACCAACCATAAGAACGTTTCCCAATCAGAAGCCGTGGTTGGATAAAACCATCCGTGAGGCTCTGAGATCTTGCACCGCTGATCTCCTTATCTCAGTCGGTGATCCCCACATCCTTCAAAGAGTCCATCATAGTTCCTGTTCCAAAGAAACCCCATCCTGCTTCCCTCAATGACTATCGACCTGTAGCCCTCACCTCAGTGATGAGGTCCACTTCAATTCGCTTATCGTCTAAACCACTCCACGCTATTGCTCATCTTCTCCATACATCTCTCACTCACTGGACACTACAAGGGGGAATTATGTTAAAATGCTTTTCATCGACTACAGTTCAACATTTAATACCATAATTCCATCCAAACTCACCACCAAGCTGGAGCACCTGGGACTCAGCTCATCTCTGTGTCAGTGAATCTTCAACTTCCTAACTGGCAGACCACAGACTGTAAGGATGGGCGGACATGTCGCAGCCTCTCTCACTCTCAACACAGGAGCACCCCAGGGTTGTGTTCTGAGCCCTCTTCTGTACTCACTGTACACACACGACTGCGTAGCCTCTACCAACTCCACTACAATCATCAAGTTTGCTGGCGACACCGTCGTAGTGGGCCTGATCACTAACAATGATGAGACGGCCTACCTGGAGGAAATTGGAAATCTGGACCACTGGTGCCAGAGGAACAATCTCCTTCTAAACGTCAGCAAGACAAAGGAGTTGATAGTGGACTTCAGCACAAAGCAGGAGAGGAACTACCAGACCCCTGTCATCAACAACAGCCCAGTGGAGAGAGTAGACCTCTTCAGATACCTCGGTGTCCACATCACCCAGGACCTGTCATAGTCCTGTCACATCAACACCGTGGTGAAGAAGGCCCGACAGCGTCTCTACCTCCTCAGACGCTTGAGAGACTTCAGACTGCCCTCCAGGGTGCTCAGGAATTTCTACTCCTGCACCATAGAGAGCATCCTGACAGGAAAAATCACGACCTGGTTCGGCAACAGCACCATGCAGGACAGACGAGCTCTACAGAGGGTTGTGCGATCAGCTGACCGCATCATCCACACCGAGCTCCCTGACCTGCACTCAATCTACAACAAGCGGACCAAGGCCAGGAAGATCGTGAAGGACCTCAGCCACAGCAGCAATGGACTGTTCTCTCTGTTGAGGTCAGGAAAGCGATTCCGCTCCATGAAGACCAATACAGAGAGACTGAGGAGGAGCTTCTTCCCACAGGCGATACGGTCTCTCAACCAGCACACCCCACAGTACGGATCCACTTCACACACCCACACTCATGCTTCCTGCACTCTCTCTGGACATTCGACGACAATCATTGACACTAGTGGTCACTGCACACCTGCACATTACTATTTATTCTATTATGCAAAATATTGTACACCTAGGTCTTCTTATATTTTTCTTATATTGTATATTTTGTACTGTACAGATATTTTGTTTTTAGTTAAATCTACTTCTATTGTCTTTATTTATATTTATTTCCTATTAATAGTCTTTATTAATATAATATATAATAATTCATATCGTACTGTGTATGACTGTGTATGTGACAAATAATATTTGAATTTGATTTTAATTTGATTCCACCTCGCCCAACAGATCAATCAGTCATAGCATTATAAACACTGACAGGTGAAATGAATAACAATGATCACCAAATATGCAACAGCATATTGGTAAAAGGATTGTGGGGACCCAAGGCTCTTCTATTCCAGTGGGGACCAAAGACTAGCTCAGTCCCACAGAGCAGACAATGTAGAACAAATTGCCAGAGCTCTCAGTTTACCACGGCCTGCTGTTTATGGGGTTAGCAGACAAAGAATTCAAGGTTGCTGACCTGGCCTCCAAATTCCCCAGATCTGAATCTGACCAAGCATCCATAGAATGTACTGGACAAATAAGTCTGATCCATGGAGACCCCACCCCACAACCCACAGTGGTCCCAGTGCCAAACAACACAGCACACCCTGGAGGTATTGTGGAGTCATGCCCTGAGGGTCCACAAGGGGAACCTACACAATAGGGTCATTATGTTTTGCATTGTACTGTTATGGCTCATTGGTGCATATTCACCTCCATGAGGGTTGTAATGGAATCAGCAGCAGCAGTATCTATCATGGGCGAGCTTAGTGGTTAGAGCTGAAATAGTTTCTAATTTAAACACAAGCACTCTTTGTTTCAAAGTAAGTCTGAAATAAAGCTTAAATTTGAGACTAAAATTAGTACAAAAAATATGCTTTATAGTTTATCATTCTCAGCATTCTCCAACACATTCTCCAGCACCTTGGAATCAGGGATAGTAATGATACCCATTGTGCTACCATGCCGCACCTATTATAAACATTTAAAATCAAATAATTTCTTAGTTGTATTCATTATTACTGTAGTTGTCTTTCCATTGGTAATTAATCTTCATGGACAATTCAACAAGTGAATAATACAGTGTCTTCCAATAAAACGATTTTACCAATATCATCTCCTTAAAAAATATGATAAGCACAAATCTCTTTTTCACTGCTTCCCTAGAGGGCTCACAAAAATGTTAATTATACCAGAAAAAGATTCCAGCATTAGAAAATGTCATGTTCCCACACAGACTAGCTCATGTTCTCTAATGGGTAGAAATACAGTTTTGATTAATTTCCTGTTTGTGAGGGCACCAGAGTTGTCTGGAAACCTGTCGAACTTTAGGAAATTTTATGTTTCAAGAAAAGAGTTTGCCATGGGTATCAACTCGTGAAATGAGAATTAATTCATTTATTTATTTGTTTATTTACATCTTACAACACATTGGTTATTTCATAAAGATGCAATGTACACATTTTAGTTCTTGGTGATATAAGTTAATAAAGACAGTGAATGAAGCAGTACCCCTGATAAAGAGAGGAAATAAAACAGCACCTCTGCCCACACTAATGGAAAATCAGCAGTATGTCTCCGGATGCCACCTCCACAGCCTGCAATGCCAACAATGCCTGCTTTCTCACACACACTGATTCAAGGCTGCATTCCAGCAGCTGAAAATTTTCACCCATTTCCAAGCACCTGCTACCTTGGAGACTCTGTAACCAGGGAAACACACAGTGCATGGCACTGAAATACGCCACCCTCAGACATGGGCACACCTTCTGAGACGGAGTCTTCCGTTCTAGGTCTTATGGGAATTAATCACTTGGAATCTTTAATGGAAGTCTGTTTGGCCAACTAACCAACTACAAGCACCTCTTTGTGTATTAAATTTGTGAGTTCAGGCTTAACCAATCTTAATGCATCAACAATAAAAAGTGTTACTGCAATTTAAACTGCTTGTTGCTGATTGCTGGTTCCATCTTTTTACTTAAATTGAGTACTTCCATGAGTAAACTTGCAGCAGTGTATTTTAGTTTATGTGGCAGTGTTTACTTTACATTCTTTTTAGGACCTGGCTTTTATTAGTTGCCATGCTGAGTTGATGCTTTGCTAGAATATATAAATTTGCAGCTCATTCAATAAAGAATGCGCAATGGACTACAGTGCTAAAAATGGATAATCTTAATTGGGATTTTGTTTATAGCCATGACTGTCTGAAATAACAGCAGGCAAGATGGCGGCGCACACTGTTGCAGCGGCACAGTGCTACTCTATACTATACTACACATATAATGACAAATTATTAAAAGTACATAACTGTGTTCTAGTACTATACTAAGAGCTTAAATTACACAGTGGCTTTTGAGGAAAGCCCCATTTTGCAGTGTGTGCCATTAGCTCAAAGTCATGCATACATGTAAATGCGCATCATATATATATATATATAATATAAAAATAAAAGTGCATGGTAGCACACCACTTACAGTATAGCACAGCACCGTCAATAACTGGGTCACTGCGAAAATCTTTCTTCTATAACGTTAATACTATCAGTTACATTTCATATACAGTAGGCACAATAACAACCACATAATTACACATAATTACACAAGAAGTTTAATAGCCTAATCAGAGTCAGAGCAATCAAAAAACAAAATCTCAAATTTAGAGAGACAGGTAACATCTTTCTGCGACTCGCATACATCCTGCCCCACTCATTATTATCTTTGTTTATTTAGTGAATCTAAATTGTCTGAACAGGAAAGCTTGTTTCCGTTTCGATACTCGTTCTTTTAGATTTTTCCCGATCTTTTTCCCCAATTTAGTCATATCCAATTGCCACCCATCACTAGTTCCCACATTAAGGCCACTACTACCAGTCAGGTAGGGCGAAGGCCATCACATGTTTCCTCCGAAGCATTACCATGCCCACGCAGTGATGAGGCATTCAGGTGGTTACATATAACTAGTAATTCAAATGGCCATGGCAGGCATAGAGGCTGAATTAGTGAAGACAGATAGAAAATAGAAATGGAAAAATCAGATGAATGTAATGAGCTAATAAACATGCAACATATTTGTACTATTTCATGCACACAGAAAATAAAATATAACAAAAGTGAACAATTTTTAGAGCTTCCCCTAAACATCTCAGGGGAGGCTTTCAAAGGAAGCTCATGTCCTTTTCAGGGATGCTGAGTTCCCCTTAGCTCCCCTGTAATTCCTTGGGTGTTAGTGGTACAGTAGGTTCGGAAGGTTCCAGGTTCCTTCAATCCTTCAACTGCTCAGATGTATAATGAGAGAAAAAAAAAAAAAAGTAAGTCGCTCTGAATTCCATTGAACGACATCTTACCTACCTCTACATTTGCAGCACTTTACTTCTATATATATACCCCTACATGTGCAGTGGTACAGTACATGTCCATTTTGTCACCAAGAACTTTATCAAAGTGTAAAATGTATGACTTGAGTAATCACACCTAGCTAACAAGGTTTTAGATTTTTAGGCAGACTGAGTAGATGTACCACAGTGTTTCACAAATTGGCTCCTTACCTACTGTAACAAGTTCTCATAAAGGTTGGGAGAGCAAAAAATAATAATAAAATAAAACCATTTTCACATCATTTTGATGAAGTAGAGGTGTCACACTTTATTACTGGTGGAAAAACTAAATGTGTGTGATTTCTGGATGTTTTCCTAATGAGTTTCCCAGGTGTAAAAATGTGTGTATGCACTCCTTCTGGCAGGAGAATTCAATTCAACATTTAAACTGTTGTTTTGGTGTAAATTTAATAAAATGTTTAGTGACGCCAAGTCTTTATAAATTAAGAAGGGGCAACCAATCATTTGCCTTTCTTTAGAAAAGTAAGTTCTCAGGCTAGAACTGCTGATTAAGGTTTTAATAATAGCTGGTAATGAATGGAAGCTTAGTTTTTTAGAGATGTACAGGAAACGAAAAACATCTCCTAAATACTGTTCATTGATGTGCATACTGCATTTTGTAAGTGCTGGTTGCATGTCAGACTGTGCAAAAGAAAAAATCAATGAATTAAATCACAAGAGATTAATCACTCTCAACCCACCCATCACTTAACATTCTTTCCTTGCGTTCCTGTGCTTAAAACTTCCCACAAATACCTCAGAAAACCCAATCATTAAACAAAGACCGTCAAGTACCTGGCTGCTCAACTCCACATTCTACAGTCTGTATTTACTTCCACACATTTTTCCTTTATATTTTTATATACTATATGTCTGACAGGTGATTATCAGGGTGGCAAAACTGTAAACAAGCCATCAAAGGGAGGACAGGTTTTAATACTAATTTCATTCCTGATGCATTTTGTACATTTGTGGGATTGTGCTAATTATCACATCAGTCACACTGGTTTGAGCATGGACTATTCAAGCAAATGTATCAACAATAAACTAATAACCCAAGCTATGAGACCTGGATGATGCGAGCCAGAATCTTTGAATACTAAGAAGAAGAGGTGATTGTTGGTTTGGATCTACACTTGCTGCTCCTGAGCTCCCAGTGATCCAGACCCCCATCTGCCCTCTGCACCTACTGACTCATCCCTGAGCTGAACTGGACTTTGTGTTAATTTAAATAACTTCTGTTATATCGAACTTTCATCTGCATAACCACATGATGTTCTACAATTTCTGTTATCTGTTATCACCCAGATGAGGATGGGTTCCCTGTTGAGTCTGGTTCCTCTCAAGGTTTCTTCCTATTGGCATCTCAGGGAGTTTTTCCTTGCCACTGTCGCCGTCACCCTTGGCTTGCTCATCAGGGACAATCTCATTATCTAGACACATTTTTCTTACACATATACATTTCCATAAGTCTTCTTTTCATTTTCTTTTAATTTCTGTGAAGCTGCTTTGAGACAATGACCATTGTTAAAAGCGCTATAGAAATAAAATTGAATTGAATTGAATTGAATATGCTCTTTATCTAATGAGACAGAGAAAAATGGAACTCATTTGCCCAGTTTTAAGCATTGCAGTTGCTTTATTAGTTTGCTGTTTTCTGATTTAACCTATGGCTTGGCTCATATGCAGGGAGTTTCTTGGTTAATCTCCTCATGCTTAGCTTTAAAATGATGTCGGATGTTCTAGATTACTGGGGAAGTATAGACATGCAGGCGGACTGCTACAAACATCAGAGAATAATCAGACACAACCCACTTCCTCTGTTGCGCCAGTTCTCCTGGCTCTGCAGGCTTATTGAAGTGTCTTTAAATACAGACATGTCTCACCTTGGAGAGGATTCTTACAGTCTTCAGCCATCACTCACTCAAAGATCAGACCACATCAAAAAGAGGGAAGGAGGAGAGATGCAAAGTGCTGGATGCGAAGTCTGGGAGAGGAAAGCTCTATGTGAGAGCAGAGAGCAAAATTAGTGGGCGGTGTGGATATGAAATGGATGAGGTGTTAGAAGAGAGGAGGGTTAGGCAAGATGGTGGGGCAAACAAGCTCAAAGAGCAGCTGGCGCCATTTGCAAATTTTTCAAACATTCTCTATATTGCTCTAACTTTTTCCCCTGTCTCTCTTGCTCATTTTTTGTCACTTTCCCTCTCTGTGTGTCTTTTGTCTTTTCTTTTTCTCCATGCTTATTCAGAGCCTGCATGTATAAAAGAACCTGCCTGCATGCGTCACTCAATTAGTCCATCCTGACAGCACTTATCTTAGGCTGAATGTGGAACAGCAACATGGGTGGGGGTATTGCGGACAACACGGAGCAGGCTCCATCTGAAGCATCACTGAATCACGATGCCCTTGGCTTGGGCACTGCCCAGTGACTCAGACCCAGCAGGGAGGGAGAAAAGCCAGCCATGCATACAGACCTCTGTTATTGCTTAACGAGCTCAAGCTGTTGGGGGTCTACAACCCATGTCTAAAGTTTCACCCACCTCATTAGGCAGCGATTAATCTTGGCCAGTAATGAGAAAGTCCTGGAAGCAGAATACTGCAGAACCTTTATCTGAGTAGGCGAAAGTTGAGGGAATACAGAAATTGGTAAACAGAAATCTAAGAAGAGCTCAGAGAGAGAGAGTGCGAGGGGGAGGGGGATCAAGGTGACTCAGGGTCGTGTGGCAATTGTGTGTACCCCACTCTATTTTTATTCCATACCCCAGCTTCATTTGCTACCGAAGATAAATGAGAATGACTGACATCAATGTGTATCCAATCTCATTTATTTTACAAATGTTTCCTTACAACATACAAAATGTATGGACCCGAGTTTGCAAGACCTCCAAGTCCTTTTTTTGGACACTACATTGGTCACCAGAGAGTATTCAAGCTGATCATTGTTACACTTAATTAACCTCTTTCGTGCAGTTACTGACACTTAGCTAATGAGGTCAGTGAGTGCATTTGAAGCAATGAGCAGCCAAGAATAGTGCCTATTATTGTCTCTGGTTTGTTGTCATACAAAGACATTCAAAGAAGCCAGAATGCCAGGAACAAATACAACCAGGTTCCCAGAGGTTTTGTGGGTTTTGAAATATTGCAAATGTGCATATCTGCAAAATTTAAAGGAGAACAAATTTAGTGCCCATGACATGTAAGTCCTGCCATTTTCCTCTCCTGTGCAATTTTAATTTGCTATACAGTATGTTAGTAATATCAAAAACATGATTTGTTTTATGGTCCGTGCATCCAAAGAGTCACAAAATACCTTCTTTTTATTAAGCCCTTTAAACAGGAAGCAGAATGTTCCAGTATTTCTTTCTGTTGCTTTTGGCTTCGGTGACACACATTAAATATATTGTGTTATAACCTAAGGGAGTGACTGGATGATGTAAGTTTTTAAGACATAATTAAAATTTTGCCTAGTCAAAGAAAATACCACCATACCAATTAGTTGCAGGCTTTTATTTCAGTAATACAGTATATGAAATGTGTTCACATTACTATTTGTAAATAGTAAGATAATTCATTGAACAATTCCGCACGGCAGGTGAGAAACCTACCACTAAGCCTCCAGTGCAATAGTGTGTTAATACACAGTGTTTAAAAATAATCATCAAGTCATATTATCTAGATACCAGACTTTTGGATGGTAAATGGTATAAAAGGTTTTAAATAAAACCTTTAAAAGGTTACACATCTGTAATACAAAGTTAAATATTTTATTTCCTTTTGTAAGATTATTAAACCTTCCCAAAACTCCACAGTTGGTTTTCAGAATAAACATCTCAAGCGGCCTTTAAATTTTATTTGGCTAAAGAATAAAGCATACACTTTAGTTCGAATTATGCTGTTCTACAGTATAAGCACCTTCAGTATCCAGAACATTTGAATCATGCTAGCATCAGTCACTCAGTCATCAGTTGCTCAGAATTGAATAATGACCCTATAAAATCTCAGTCTTTCATTCTGTCTTGAGTCAGTGTTCCTAAGGTATGCGTCACTGGGAATTACCCAACACTAATTTAACAGACACGGGGGTTATTTTGGTGTTACAATACTAAATGTGAAAAATAAAACGGACTGTGCATATGAGTAACTTTGTGTTACTATTTTGAATCCATTCACAAAAGACAGGACTTTCATTATGCTTTTACTTTAATAATGCAAAGCTTTCTTGATCTATCGACTTGCAAATCGGTTTAAAAAAAAAAACATTTTTTTCTATTTATTACTGCTATTGTATTTTCTCTATCAATGATAATGATAAAGATATAAATGTATTATTTAAGTATCCATAAATAAATCATCATGAATGTAAATGAAACTGAAGGCACATTTTGACAAATGCAATCACTTGGGTCATGTAAAGTCTGGAGAGTTTCCCATGAACTCGGGGCACGAAGCGGACAGGGTGCCAATCCTACAGGAAATTTTGGAAACACCAAATAGTCAAATCTGTATGTCTTTGAACTCTGAGTGGAAACCAATGTAGCCTGAGGAAACTCTCCAAGCGCAGGGTGAACATGTAAACTTCATGCACATAGCCATAGCTGAGGTGGGAATCAACCTCAAGGCGGTACAAGGCCACTGTGTTAACTACTAGGACACCATGACACGCTCACCTGGTACAGATTTAATAAAATACTGTGTTAATCTACATGGATCAGATCATACAGTATATGATTTTGTGCATATTTATTCATAATAAATAGAAAACTGTTGTTCAAAAAAATATACTTTGTTAACAGAAAATAAGAATGTAAAGAGCAAAAAATGCAGCATTATTTTAATGTTGTTTTTTGAAGAAAAAAAAAAAGAGGCAGAGGCTCTCTGAAAGTAGTGGCAGATGTCAGAGTGCACAGGAAGGTTAGGAAGCAGTGGCTTCAGAAGCAGAATCCAGATTTTGATCTGGTGTAGCCATGTCAAAGAGCCAAGTGAGCAGGGTTGGGTGTTTTCAGAGTGACGGTGTAATTTCCAGCAGCACTGTGGCCTTGTGAAGCAGTGTCTGAATCTGGCAGGGGCCACACATGCAGCACAGTGAAAAGGCTGTTAATGTGGGAGAGGGCTTTGGACCTGTTCACAAGGTGACTAGCCAAACCACCCCAAGCATGCTGGCTCCCGCTGGTGTCATGCCACCAGCCACTGACATTGTCAACATCATTACTGTCAGCTGCAATAAAGGCTTGGTGCTTTTACAAGTCACCCTGCCACCACCCACTGTATCCTCTTTCTCTCTTATTCTGTCTTGTACTGCCATTTTTTATTTTATTTTTTTTTGCAGAGATTTTTTTTTTTTTTTTTGCTTCACCGTGGGAATGGGGACTTGAATGTAATAAACAAAAGGTCATGGCCGATGTTGCTATGACATTCTTCGTTTGTCAACAAAACCCAGAGGTAAATGGTGCACTGTACCCATAAACATCCTGTCCTATGGTAGAGTACAAGCGAGAGAGAGAGGGATGTGGGGTGGCTGCCAACTTGAGGTAACAGCTCAGCATGTATTCACTCCACTGCCATGAACTACGGTGTAGGTTTTGTTGCCATCTTTAGCTCGCAGGTGTTTACATCTACTTTGGATGACCTTATAAACATTTGACTTCATTTTCCCAAAAAACTGAAGTTTTTCTTTAGAGTACCAGTATATGAGTCTCATATTCTGTACTATATGTAGGGCTTAATTTTCAAGGAATCGAAAGAAAGCATAATGCCTTATTCTGAAAAAAAGGCTGTACAGTACAGTATATTCTGCTGTCAGCCCTACAAACAGATACAGGGATATGATTGCTGTTACAGGGTGTCAATGCATCACAGTTAAAAACTCAATGAATTTACAAATCATCTATTAAACAACTACAAAACAACAGCTATCTAAACAGTACTTACAACGTATTATCCAGACGTTCCTGCAGAGACTGTCAGTTTATCATTTTTGCAAGCCACATGGCATGATTTGTAAGAGTCAGCAGATTCATCTGGGATTACAAATGACATTTTAATATTTGAAATGACTGACCCTTGAAGTAATTTAAAGTGATTTTGATTTTACATGTAAACATTTTGCTGAGAAGCATAGTGGCTTTGTGGTTAGCACTAGTCTCCTTGAACTTTCAGGGTCCAGATTCAATTCCCGCCTCAGGGTCTGCGTGCATGGTGTTTGCATGTTCTCCCTTTGCTTAGTGGGTTTCCTCTGGTTTTCTCCAGCTCTCACGGTCCAAAAATGTACAGATTTACATTTTAAATGTACAGATCTAATTGGCATTCCCAATTTGCCCATAGTGTGTGAATGAGCATGGGAGAGTGTACGTATGCGTGTGTGCCCTGTGATGGATTGGCACCCCGTCCAGGGTGTACCCCTCCTCCCCATGCCCAAAGTCTCCTGATGGATATGGATGATGAGTGAATGAGTAGGTGAGTGGAAAATGATATTTGCCTAATTATTCAACCCTATGTACTATGGAAGCATTATGTTTGCCCAGATGAAAAATATTACTTTAACAAGTTGCTTACAACTGGCCTTTATGTACGCCTTTCCTGTATAATTCCCTTAATTCAGCTACCATTTAAAATGTGAATCTGAAGGAAAGCTGTGAAAATAAGAACAAAGAGCATTCTAACCTCAGATTTCCACCGGGAGCAGATCTATGACGTCTATGGTTTTCTTTCATCTGCTTTATGCCCCACCGGGAGCACTTCAGTGGCTTGTCTTGACAGTTGGGCTGTTTTCCATTCCACGTGTCCATAATGGTAGCTCCTTCTCCCTGCTCCCTGTTCAGGGAATGTTGATTAAGAGGCCTTCCCTGGACAAAATTCCTCCACTCAAAATAATGTGGCTACCACTATTAGAGTCCTACACTACCATTACAAATCCGTATTTAAATGGATTTAACTAGCAAATAAATGTGATTTGGTTAATTTACAGAGAAAGAGATGCTTTGTGGGAACTTCTTTACTAACCACACACTTGCGGAAACACAACCATTGACTAGAGTAGCAGCCAACAGGACAACTGGAATATGCTCTGGGTGGAAATAGGGGGTAAGATTAAAGAAAAAGTTCAGCGACAGCTCCTGCTGGCTAGGTTTTCTCCTGACTTTGTTTGAAGTGTCTGTCGAGTGGCCTGTATTCTGGTCTAAGCGTAACAGAGATGTGGTTGGAGTAGCCAAGGTAGGGTGGGGTATGCACCAGAAATGTTTGTGTAAACAAGATCTAGTGCTTTTGCTCCTCTCTTACCAAAATCCACATGTCAATGGAATTTAGGGAGCACTGATTTAAGATTTGCATGGTTAAAATCTCAGATAACAATAAACAGTTCATCACGGTGTGTGTTCTGCAGTTGGCTTATAACTTGATGCAGTTCACCGAGTGCCTTCATTACCATTACTGTGCCACCATCTGTTGATGCATTGTCTATATCATATAACCTGTGCAGGGCCACAGGGGGCCCTGGGAGTCTATCCCAGGGAACTTGGAGAAGAAGCACACAGCCCAATTATACACTATAGGCAATTTGGAAACGGCAATCATACACGCATATGAACCGTATAGAGAGATGTAAATGATTTCAAAAGCAGAAAAAGGAAACCATATTTACTCCATATGTGTTTAAAAGCATGGTGAAGGAGACCTAACACTCTGGGTTTAAAATGTACACCCAGTTTGGCAGCTCATTAAACTGCTGCAATAAAGCTTGGGCTAAACCAAACAACAGCTGAAAACAGAAAAAAAAAAAAAACTGATCAACATAGCTCACTGCTTGAATCTATTTCAAATAAGCTGAAAAAAATATAAATAAATTGCAGTAGGAGCTAAAACTGTGAATGAAAATCAAAGTATTTATATCTTCATGAATTAAGCCCAATCTCAAAAAATTCTGACATGGTCATGTATGATCTAGCCTATATTCTTATTATTCTTATGTGTGCCAGGCCTTATGGATCTCCTAAGAGTCAGGGTGTTGGTCACCTGAACGATTTAGTCGTTAAAAGTGGACAACAAGCTTGATGTGCATGACTAACAGAGCTAAGCATGTTCACCTGCTTTTCATTTACTACTTTTCATGCCAGACTCGCCAGCAAAGAACTGGACCAGCAACATCTGGTGCTTCAAAAAAATTAACAAAAGGAAGAAAATAAACACAGGAAAAAAGTGATTATGGACAAATAATTCTGTTGTCCCAAAAGGCTGGAACTGGTTTGCCAACACGCGCATGCACACATATGCACACGTGTGTGCACGGACACACAGGCACACACACACACACACACACACACACACACACACACACACACACACACACTCACACTATGTTATCTTTATAAGGTTCTCTGTACATGCATATAATTAATGCTTTGTCTACACCTAATAGTAAGGTTAACTTCAATAGCAATGCTTAATACCAAAAGAACACTTTGTGGCTTTTTCATTTTTATACTGTAGTAAAAGCTACGTTTTCTTTAAGGAGACCAAATTAATATTAATATGCATGTGGAGACCATCTGATCCCTAACAACACATAAAAACCTGCCCACAAACACATGCACTCTAGATGCATTTACAGACAATATTAACACCACAGACAAGTCTGTTTACTTTTGATTTTCATTAGCAAGATCTTAACTAGAGTGGAATAAAGTGATAAGATATTTAAACAAATGTCTCCATAATGACACTCAATGTTATTCATGTTTTTTTTTTTTTTTTTAATGAAGGTCTTTTAAGCTCTGTGTAATCTAATGCTGCTCCTTTCAAGCAAATATGAAAGCTTTACTGCCCTGAATTAGACAGGGTGGGATAGCTTGTCTGAGTAGGGTTCACAACACCCTTCTGACTACAGCGATTCCAGACAGCAGTCAGCAGATCTGTCACAAGCACAACTCATACTGCAGCCAGCCTTCACTCTACCATGACCATTCAGACAAGAAAAAAAAAGCCTTTCAAGACTGGATTTAGTCAGTATTTTGTTTTATATACTGCATAGTGGACAGTACAACATTATTTACAAGTCACAGAATGTGATAATCACTCATGTACAGGGTTCACATAAACTTAAGTGGAAGAAATAGTTATGAATTGATTGCAGAGAGAGAGAGAGAGAGAGAGAGAGAGAGAGAGAGCGCAGCAAAAAAATAAAAATACTTATTTTCAGCTTTCTGGATCAAGATCAGGCATGTGGCTGACATGGGATCCTGACGCCAGCCTGGTGAAGGCTGCACCCTGCAATAAAATCCAACCCGACATCTATTCTCTAGGAACAGAGGGAGAGCAAATTTCCTGAAAAGTGCCTCTGTAGTTCTAACAGAGCCCCATCTCTGTCAGACTCCTGTAACGTGGCCAGCGGGAGAGAAATCACTTTTGATGGACCCCGGGCTCAGGCATGCACAAGCTGATTCTGTTCACCGCTGTCAAGCTGTAGCTTTAACTAAACCCTTAGAGGTAGATGGTGGAAGTGGGCAAAGTGGTGTGGTCGGACAAAGTGAATAACCTCTGGGAATCATCTTCCAAAGACTACCAGCGGAATGCCCTCTGTGGCCGGGGCAGCATTTCCGAAATGTTTCCTCTGACCAAAAGCAGCTTGCCGGAATTCTTGAACACATGTTTTACTGTTCACTGCTGCAGTTCCCAAGGAATAATACCAAATATTTGAAAAAGATTTAAATAAATGAAATTAAAAATAGATGCACGAGGGAAGCAGTGTCTGCAGCACCTGTCCTGTAAAACGTTTGGTTTTACACAGAGAAGCAGATAGTTTTAAACGTTCACAAACTACAGAACATGTGATGCTATAAGTAGTCTTGTGGGTTGAAGCTAAATTACATACATTTTCTACATTAGTGAATTACTGAGGATTGTGAACTATTGGTTTGCATTTCTTACAAGAAACACATTATTAGAGGCCATGCATCATACAAGGGTAAACAAACCATAAATCCATTATTTGGCCTACAGTATAAGTTTTTTTTTTAAAAAGCTCCTGTTTATTTGCCCATGTTTTGGTTGCCCAAAAGCTCAATCACTCTAACTTACTCATTGTCTATACCGCTTCATCCTGTATACACGGTCAAAGGGGGCCTGCATGGAGCCTATCCCAGGGCGGGCGCACACACACACACATTCACACACTTACACACTCATTCACACACTATGGGCAATTTTGAGGAAAGGCAATTAGCCTAATGTTCTTGGACTGTTGGCGATACTGGAGTAGCCGGAGGAAACCCACCAAGCATGGAGAGAAGATGCAGATAACCAGGCAGGGAATTGACCCGGACCCTAGATGTGCAAGGGCACAGTGCTAACCCCTAAGCAGCCATGCTATTTGATTAAGCTAAAAATAAAATAAAAAAAAGTTGTTAATGCAATATACACTGATCAGCCATAACATTAAAACCCAAAACACTAAGCCCATATTGTGTGGACGTTAGATCCTTTGGGTGCTGCGGGCTGTGGGGTGAGGCCTCCATGGATTGGGCATGTTTGTCTGTCGGATTCCACTGATGCTCGGTCAGATTGAGATCTGGGGAATTTGGAGGCCAGATCAACAACCTTGAACTCATATGTGGCAGGCTGTGACGCACTGGATGTTCTGATACTTTTATATATCGTGGCCAGCATTGACTTTTTTTCAGCAATTTGTGCTCCATTAGTCTCTCTGAGGGATCCGGCTGGACGGGCTGGCCTTTAGTTCCCACAGGTATAGATGAGCCTTTGGTGTCTGTGATGCCGTCAACAGTTTAAAGGTATGTAATTAATAATCAGTGTTATCAACTTCAACTGGTGGTGGTGTTAGTGTAGTGGCTGATCAGCATATTAATGCATTGTGCGAGAGGTTTCTAGGTATGTGCACTAGGGTAATGAAATGTGTGTATCATTATTTTACTTTTTTGGGTTTGTGATGCAGCATGTTGTGTTAGACAACATAGACTGGGATCTCATTCAGAAGGAAAGAGTGTTGTATGGTAGCTCTGTGTCTGATCAGTTTTCAACACCTGTGTTCCTGTTTCTACAAATATTGCCTAAAATTTGTCTAAAGTAATTAGTAAAAATGTTTTTACAATCACACAGACTGGCTGATGTGTGTGGAGCAGGAAGTGGGATCCAGAAGCAGAAACTATAGTTACAGCACTGAGATGTGCATTACTCCCGAACTTAACCATAAGTTTCAATATTATTATTTTTTTTTGCAAAAGGTAACATTTCTATTTTTCTGATTATTTAACCTACTTGTCTGCTGAACAACTATGAAATGAAAAAGGAATCATTATCATCATTATCAACAGATTAATCATACATTGAAAAATCTTGTCCCAAGTGAGCTTGCAAGTGACCTGTCCACCCCTGTGATATATCTTAGCTCTTCATACCTATGTAAATCCATATAAACCCAGCCCTGGCCATGTAAAATTGTCATGTGCGCCGGATCCCTTCTGATAAACTAGTCTGCTCCAGATATCGCTTGTTTCTATCTTTCCTGTTCATCAACCAAGCCCAGCAAAGTGGAGCAGGCTCTGTCTGGCTCTCTATTAGACTCTTTGTTTTCTAGGAAAAAAACACACCTGGGTTATGTTTTTGAAAGCTATATATAGTGCTCTCACATCTAAATATGAACCACCTGTGCCAGAACAGAGTAAAATATCCCAAACATGGGTAATGGAGGAGGCAGTGGTGAGCAGTTGGCTAGAGCTCATGCAGAACACAAGCACTGTGTGCCCAGTGGAGGCAGCCATTATAGCCCTCGCACTAGCAGTGATCGCCAAAAACACCACAGATCATTTAGTCTACCAGTGTGAGACAAAACTCTGGACACAGGATCTGTTTTTTGTTTTTTTTTTGCTTTTAGAACTGCCACAAACATAACACAGTCCAAAACACTGTGACCATTTCCACTCATGCACACAACATAAATCCAATAGAATTATATGGTTTCATTTCTATGGTCGTAGTTATGGTTGTGTGGTGCTTCTGCACGATGCTATGATTGTGAATGGTGATGAATGGCAATGTTCTGGAGATAATTAAACTAGGAATCGTAATTTTGAAATGTTATTTTTAAACAGGAAATTGTTACAAAAAGTCGAAGTCGGTTTGTGTTATAAAGAGTCAAGCTTTAAATCCATCATGAAAGCTTGTGATGGACTGATGTCCCATTTAAGGACCTTCCCACCTGTTCTTCAATACACAAGGGTTTCCTGAAGAAGTACGAATGGCTTAACAAATGGGGAATGTTAAGTTTTATGACTTGTTGCTGTCATTTTTAACTAGGGTTTCTCAGACATAATGGTGAGTCACCCCTTTTAATTACATTTCTCTGATCCCCGAAGAACAGATATAATTCAACTGTTATTCAAATATTTGGCTCATTATTCAAATATGTACAGTAGTATACTAATTAGTCTATTTAAATGTGTGCAATAAAATGCTGTGTATTTATTGAAGCCATACGTTTATTTCTAATGTATCATAAATCTGTTTATCCCACGGACCAAAAAATGTTGATACAGATTGCCATACTTTATTTAAAATGAATAGATCATGAGGGCGGTGTGGCTTAGTGGTTAGCACCGTCACCTTGACCTCCAGGATATGGGTTCGATTCCCAGCCAGGTTCAATTACCGCCTCTGTGTGCAAGGAGTTTGCATGTTCTCCCCGTGCTTGGTGGGTTTCCTCCAGGTACACTGGTTTCCTGCCACAGTCCAAAGATCTGCAGATTCAGCTAATTGGTATTCAATATAAATTGAACGTGGTCTGTGAACGAGTGTTTGCCCTGCGATGAATTGCCTTCTGCAATTCAAAAAAAAAAAAAAAAAACGTGATTGTTTTTGAACAGGAAAACTTCTTCTATGTTCTGTGAAATGTTCTATTTAGAGGTTATTGGTTGGGAAAATATTATTGACGTGCAAAAAATAAAAAAGCTTGGAAAATTTGCTTCTGGTGTGTAAAGGACTTTACTCATACATACCAAACTATAAGAACTGAATAATTACAATATACATTTGTACATGTATGAAATGTCAACTTCTTTATCAAAACGAACAAAAAAGATCATACTAATCTCAAATCCCTGTCTCTGGTTATCTGACCCACTGGGGGTGGTTGCAGAAGGTTGTCAAAACAATGGCATGGCCAGTGTGTGCTTTAATAGATGCTAAAAGCGAGGGGGCAAATATTAAAGTGTGCAACTTTTTTGACCAGGCAGTGTAATAAAGTTAAGCATGATTGATTATTAACGGCGCTGCACTCTGTTAAAGAGCAAAAATGACATGTTAATATTTTACTGCTTAGAATCCATTAGATTATTAAAAATTGCAATTGAACAACCCAGAAAAGGGCTGTGTTTTTTGGTCAACACAGCAACACTATTTGAGTCTGTTATATGACTGAAGTCTGTCCATATTTTTCCTGGCAGCTTATTTTATTTATAGCACCACACACTGAATCAAAATTCACTCTCCTTGACGCCGATTGTGCATGTTTGCTTTTAAAAGCACCAGTGCAACATGGACTGGTGTTTGCCTCATTTAAGTGAAAGGGCTGGCATGGTCTGGTATCAGGTGGCTGCTCTGGGGACTTTTGGTAAACGCTTGGCATGGTAAAGAAGGCACATTTTGAAAAGGCCCTGGAATACTTTGGTCTTTAAATAGCACAAGGCGTTGTCCATTTCCTCTCAGTCTCCTTAATGCTGACACTTACTCAACTAGGAATTACAACTTCATTGGAAATTATGAAGATGAAGCGAACACAGCCATTTTGTGTAATTGCGGTCGGTTTGTGAGTAGGTCGTGTCCTGTGAACAGAAATGTGTTGGCTGGGGTACTTTTGGATTTTTTTTATAATTATTATTTTTTTATGTCGCTGGCAAGACATGCTGGCACAATTTACCTCTGTTGTGCTTTATTTCGCTAAATATTTTCCTGTCTTTTTCATAGAACACAAGGTGTTGACATCCCCAAAGGTCATGAGCTTGAATGAACGCTGAAATGATTGACCCAAACAAACCAACAAAAAAGTCATGAATTTGTGCTATGTTTATCAATGCATTACAAATGGAAGGAAAATATAGAATTGGTCTATATATGAATATAGTGTTTTAAGTAAAACAAACTCTAAATGCATTTGTACTAACATAACACTAATATTTAGACAAAACAATTTGGCTAGTACATCATGTGGATCCAGACATGTTTCAGAGTCTATTTTTAAGCCGCAAATATATTCGGTGTGGTCTACTGGCAGCACATTGGGCTTTCATACTTCAGAATGAGTTTAACAGACAAAGTGGGTGCTGATACATGATTAAGCAAGTGTGGATTTCAGAACCTGGTGTGCTTTACGAGAATTACGAGAAAGAAATTAACCCAAAGGAGTTACATGACTTGGCTAAAATAAGACATGAATACTATTACTACACAATCAGGGTCCAACAATGTTGGATAGCTGGAATCCAAATCTGGAATTTGTTAAACATATTTTAAGAATACTATTATAAAAATTGCAAAGTTGCAAAATTGGTGGGATCATGGGCAAAAGCATTAGGGACAAAAGTATGTGTGTGTGTGTGTGTGTGTGTGTGTGTGTGTGTGTGTGTGTGTGTGTGTGTGTGTGTGTGTGTGTGTGTGTGTGTGTGTGTGTGTGTGTAGCCAGAGTGTCTTTCCACATCACAGCCAATGTTTCCAGGATAGAATCCAGGTTCACTGAGACCCTGACCAGGATAAAGTGGCTACTGAGTAGAAATGTATGTATACATGGATAATGAATGATAATGATTTTTTTTTAATCCTCTGTAAAGTATCAACATCCTGCATGACTGTCATCAACCAGCTGTTGAACCAGTTTTCATTTATTTTTGTTAATGCTCAGTAGATTATCTATAGAGACTTAATAGACTGTCATCATGACCTTTTCTTTCACCTAGCTTGCTTATTCACTTTTATTGTAAATGAACACTAAGCAAACATTATTGGTCTCACCCCCTTTTTATTTATTTTTTCCCCCTTTTTCCCCTTCTTTTCTTTCCAGTTACGACCCGACCTAGACTGGGGCTTAACATTCAATCAATGGTTAGTATATTATTAATCAATTTCTATTTGTATGCTCTTAAGTTGTATAGTCTTCCTTCACCCCTTAATGATTTCAAATAGAGTTCATGATAATTACTATATAAACATCTTTTATGTTTTCAACTCTGGATCAATGCTGGGAAAGAGATATCCTGAGAAAAAATAAAGGATACAGCCTGAAGCTACAACCTCTAGGGAATTGAGCCAGCATCAGGAACAGACTGAGGGCTTGCGCACATTTTATACCCTGGCTTAGCATCCTGCTAGACAATGTTCAGTCTCTCAAAAACAACCTAGACATTATCAGAGCCTGGGGTAAGTTTCAAAGGCACAGTCAAGACTGCAACCTCTCCACTTCACCCAGATATGCTTGAGTACCAGACCACGGCATCTAGCACGGCACGGCATCTGGGTTTTCTTGGTTTACTGCATGGACAGGACAGTGGATTCAAAAAGGCTCTGGGTGGGGGGGGGGGGGGGGGGGGAATCATTGAACCCCACACTCTCCTGTACACCAAATCTGGGGCTCCTGACTATGAAATGCCAACCTTTTTACCTTCCTTGGGAATTTACCTTAGTCATAGTCAGCACTTTTGTTTATTTCCCTCTTCAAGCAGACATGGATACTGCCTTATGAGAAATACACCAGGCTTTCAATCAACACCAGACTCATCACTGGGATTCACTGAGGCAGAGGTTTTTAACAGTGCCAACCTCAAATGAACAAGGTTATATGTACACAGCACATCACTTGTCCACTGGGGGAAAAGATCATGGACCATTTTTACATTCCAGTCTCATGAAATCACACCAAGCCACCAACTTCTTCATATAGTACTGAAGACAGCATGCACGTAGAGAGTGTCAGAATTGGAAACTCATTTATCATTTGGAGCATAATGTTAGGAATGCCCTTCAAGCAAGTGAACCCAAAAAAGGGAGCAGGACCAGGTGGCATCTCAGGGCGAGTCCTTAGAACTTGCACTGACCAGCAAATACCGATGTGAATAGAAATATTCAGTCTCTTCCCGGCACAGTTGGTAATCCTCACTTGCTTTAAGCAGTTAATCATCATTCCTGTTGTAAAGAAATCTCAGCCTGCCTGCCTGCCTGCCTGCCTACCCCAATTATGTAATAGACCTAACCCTAGTTGTGATGAAGTGTTTTGAAAGGCTGGTCAACTCATCAACTCTTCATTACTTAACCCTCTGGACCCACTACAAGTCACATACTGTGTAAATCTCTCAACCGATGATGCAATGGCACACCTTCTACATACAGACCTGAACCAATGATTTGGGCACCAATATTGAAATGGTCAGTGCATGGTAAGCAGTCATCTATCATGCTCCTTCACAATCAGCAGTTGAGTGCCACACGACCATGTGGCCACTTCTAACCTCCATCACCAAGTTTGCTGATGACACTGTTGTGGTGTCCCTGATCATTAACATAAATGAGATGAGCTATGTGAAGTTCAAGACCAGTAAGATAGAAGTGAAGGACCTGCTATTATTTCTAAGTAAAGGTTTTTAAATATATGCAGTTTTCCTTTCAAATTTGCATTCATCACAACACTATACAGCCGAGAAACTTTTCTCAAAATTAACACAGACTTACAGTAGTCATCATTTGAGATGAAGGACACCACACGACAGCTGACACAGACTTGTTTTCTTATTGCCAAACCTATCATGCAAATGTGGTGGAAAAGCCTCTGGAGTGCTGTTGCAGTGTCAGCTCTGGGGTTATTATTTTTTTTTTTTTTGTCTTTTGTTTTTTTAAGATCAACTCTGGATTGGCATAAAAAATAATAATGTCTGTACAGTAACCACAATCTTATTTTCCCCTAAGGCACAGGCCTAGCCCAGCTAAATAACAACCTAGTGCAGCAGCTCTCCAAGATGGATTTATTACATAACCTTTAGTACTGTGCACACTCTACCTGCATGCAGGCAAAATCTAAGTATTTATATTGCAAATCCTGCATTTGAAAAAAAAAATGAAGATATCCCAGCTAAAATATTACTAAAGTAAAAGGAGAAGTATAATTAAAAATACTTGCATATCCCTATAGGTTTATGTCAATAATCCAAAATCCAAGGGTATCAACATGACGGTGCAATATAACAAAATGTTTAATTTTCTTTAAGCATTCTTGCTGTATATTACTTAATCACCAACATGATAAAGTTACTCACAATTAGTAACTGAGATAACTTTGGAAATGAGATGAATCAATCATAATAAGGTCTACTCACTGAACGTTGTGAGGCTGATTTCACTGTATGCTATTACATTAATGGGCCTTTAATATCAGAGACAGGGAGTCTGGTGTAGAGTCACCTTTAAGCATGCTTAGATACAGTTGAAATAGTTTCCTGTGCCGATTTAGTCAATCAATGCACCTACTCAGGAGAAGGCGTAAATTTTTTTTTATTTTTTTTTTACGGTAATTACCTTTGTCACGATATGGATCCAAAATAAGTTAATATTTTGGAAGCTGGAAAAGATTTCACCATCTGTCAGAGAAATCTGCCTCGACAGGCCATGTCTGGGTCTTGCTGGCAGGCGGATGAGAGGCTGCAACCACTGAAGACTAATTAGTGCAAATAAGCACCTACTGATCTCCTCAATCCTGTGACAAGTCATGCGAAAAATTGCAGGGCCAACACTTGCAGCTCTCAATTAAAACTTAATCTACAATAGGTAGCCAGGCAAGTTTCCCATTTCTACTTCTTTTTATTTATTTTAAGGAGAATAATGCAGAATTTGAATGCATGTGAAAACTTGGTTCCAGATACAGTACAATAATACAAAACTTGTTTGCCAGTGCTCTTAAAAAATTCCTTTATGAACGGCTAGGTTAGCTTAATAGATTCTTAGTTAATCACTAGATATCAGTTAGTGCCCACAGCCCTACGATTCGATCAATGGGTTCTCACAGTATGGATTTATTTATAACAAAAAAGCCAGTCTCTATTACGAAGAGTAAAGGGATTAACAACCATTGGTCTAATTCCCACATCAGACACCAATGAAGATCACAAAGTTTCCACTGCGTAATAAATATATTGAAGAGCACAGTGGGAATGTGGTCAAAATGGAAAAATGTGCATTTATCAAGTTTATATTACTTTGTGAGACTCTGACAGACTTTCAATGTGTCTCATGTTTTCACTAATTTCCTATCATGCACTCAGCATGCAAATGAGATTGAACAAAGTTATCACTATGTCTGATCAATTCAATTCAATTCAATTTTATTTGTATAGCGCTTTTAACAATTGTCATTGTCGCAAAGCAGCTTTACACAATCAAAAGAATTATTTAAGTTTGTATGGAATGTGAATGTGTATGAATCAAAACGATCAGATGGTCCCTGATGAGCAAGCCGAGGGCGACAGTGGCAAGGAAAAACTCCCTGAGATGGCAATAGGAAGAAACCTTGAGAGGAACCGGACTCAACAGGAAGCAGGAACTGATCTGCATTCATACTGTGTGATAGGTGGCAGGCAGTTCAGTATAACAGTTGATGCTAGTTGATGTTAATATGGAGTCCAGGTAGTAATTGGAGGCTCAGGTAGACTTGTAGGAAATTCCAGTCCTGAACTATCGAGCAACTGCAGCCAAGTCAGTGAAACAGCTGTCAACATCAGTCGAGGCCAGAACCGTCTTCATGACCGCCCCCAGACAACGGACGCATTCCAAAGAGACACACGGGGCATCCATGTGACGAGATCTCCAACCAGAAGCGGACCACCAGGATGAGTCAGACAGGTCCAGAGGGCCACAATGTGATTTCCAGATTTTTCTTTTTAGATTCTGTCTCTCACAGTGGAAATGCACCTATGCTGAAAAATGTAGACCCCTCCATGATTTATAAGTAAGAGAACTTGCAAAATCACAGGGTGATCAATATTATTAATTATCAATAAGGTATTAATTATTTTTCTGTATTTATTTTTTTGGGTTGTGGAACGAATTATTTGAGTTTTCATTATTTCTTATGGAAAGGTTTGATTTCGTTTACGAGTGTTTTGGAATACGAGCCTGCTTCCGGAACGAATTATGCTCATAATCCAAGGTTCCACTGTATGTCTACAACCGTGCAGGAGCACATCAAAGGAGAAAATATTACATCCTTATCAGTTTCTACTTTGTTTCTGCCAAGTTGTACAAGTTCTTACTGCATTTATAAGAAAAAAAAATTGAGCACATAGTGGGAACATGGCTCATTGTGACGGGGGGGTTTAATAGATTATTAACTAAAAGCAATAATCATATTCTTCAACACATTACATGGTTTAGCATTTCAAAATTGTTGACTTAAAAAAAGTGTTCTTGGTAAATATGACATTTTGCTGGTTAATTTCCAAAACTCCTATTTGAACCTGATAAATTTGGACCTGATTTGGTCCTGATAAATTGTGTGCATTTATGACTCACTTACTGATGGACTGGATATATTTGCACCTCCCCCAAATAGGTTTGACTTACCTTTTGATTTAGAAAAAAAATTCACCTGTATCTTATACAATGAATAGTGGAGGCTGCAGACTCACCATAAAGACTGTTCTGTACTCACTGCTAGGACTTATACCCTAACACTCATACCATATACCCTTTCAGAACCCTTGTTTGTTTTTTTCTCTTTCTAAATGCACACTCTAATAATTGATCATCACACTAACCAGCATTAACTGTTGGAGAATGGGTTTATTTTTTGAGTCTGATCCATTCTTCATGCGATCCCAGGGAGTTTTTCTTTGCCATCTTTACATCTACACAGGTTTGGAGGGTGCCTTTTCCAGACAGCATGTTTCAGCTCCTTCCAAAGATGCTCAATAGGATTGAGGTCAGGGCTCATAGAAGGCCACTTTAGAATAGTCCAATGTTTTCCTCTTAGCCATTCTTGGGTGTTTTTAGCTGTGTGTTTTGGGTCATTGTCCTGTTGCAAGACCCATGACCTGCGACTGAGACCCAGCTTTCTGACACTGGCCAGCACATTTCTCTCTAGAATCCCTTGATAGTCTTGAGATTTCATTGTACCCTGCACAGATTCAAGACACCCTGTGCCAGATGCAGCAAAGCAGTCACAGAACATAACAGAGCCTCCTCCATGTTTCACAGTAGGGACAGTGCTCTTTTCTTGATATGCTTCATTTTTCCAACTGTGAACATAGAGCTGATTTGCCTTGGCAAGAAGTTACATTTTTGTCTCATCTGACCATAGGACATTCTCCCAGAAGCTTTGTGGCTTGTCAACATGTAGTTTGGCATATTCCAGTCTGGCTTTTTTATGATTTGTTTTCAACAATGGTGTCCTCCTTGGTCGTCTCCCATGTAGTCCACTTTGGCTCAAACAACGACGGATGGTGCGATCTGACACTGATGTTCCTTGAGCACGAAGTTCACCTTGGATCTCTTTAGAAGTCTTTCTGGGCTCTTTTGTTACCATTCGGATTATCCATCTCTTTGATTTGTCATCAATTTTCCTCCTGCGGCCACGTCCAGGGAGGTTGGCTACAGTCCCATGGATCTTAAATTTCTGAATAATATGTGCAACTGTAGTCACAGGAACATCTAGCTGCTTGGAAATGGTTTTATAGCCTTTACCTTTAACATGCTTGTCTATAATTTTCTTTCAAATCTCCTGAGACAACTCTTTCCTTCGCTTCCTCTGGTCCATGTTGAGTGTGGTACATACCATGTCACCAAACAACACAGTGACTACCTGGAGCCCTATATATAGGCCCACTGACTGATTACAAGATTGTAGACACCTGTGATGCTAATTAGTGGACACACCTTGAATTAACATGTCCCTTTGGTCACATTATTTTCAGTATTTTCTAGGGGTACCATCATTTTTGTCCAGGCCTGTTCCATGAGTTTATTTTTTTTAAATAATTCTGTTGAAGCATGGTTGAAAAGCAATGTCTGATTTTCATTGGTTAACATTCATAGAATTCTTTTTAATTATTACTTTTGTCAGATTAAAGTTATTTATGTGACCATTGTGAGTTTTTCTTTCATTCATACCAACAATTTTGTCCACGTGTGTATGCATGTATGTATGTATGTATGTATGTATCTATCTATCTATCATATGATGATTATGCAATGGAATTTTATTATTATTATTATTATTATTATTATTATTTGCACACATTCTCTATATACATATGTATGTACAGTACCTATGAATCCCTGGCAACTGTGTCAATGGGTGCCATTAGACATGTTTTCAAGGAACCACAAAATCTACTTTAAATAGCTGACTGAAAATGCTACAGTGCCTGCAGATCCTCAAGGTTATTCAGAGTGCATTGCACAGTTTGTATTTCTCTTCCATAACAAGCATGTCCTTGAAAGTGAAATAACACATATAGTGAATGCTGAAAAAAAAATTAATTTGCTGTTAAGTAAAACTATAGCCACAGACAAGTATTTTTACCATACATGTCAATCATTTCTTCTATATTTAGCCATCACATTTTAATAGTTACTCACAATAAAAGAAGAAAATCTGTGTCGATGAGTATAAATCAAATAATTTTACCGATCTACTGAAAAAAATGGACTAAGCCTTACCTTGTTTCTGTTCATGAAAAAAAAAAATTAAGAAGAGAATGTAAAAGAACAACAGTGCATATGTGCGAGCAACCTGGCCAGGCCTATTTCTCAGTAGCCATACTGCTTTCATTGAATGAAACATGCAGTAGGTGTGGCACAGTGGCAAGGAAGCAGGAGGAAACCAAAACCAACTCTGGTAATAAGTTCAGATGGAGCGAGTCTCTCACAGGGCCTTTCGCTTGTAATCCAGGACTGTAAATCATACAAGGGGTGTGCTCTGTATGAACCTGGCACACATGGTCACACGCACACAGAAACTTCAAGGCACACCACTTACTCACTCAGAAACACTCGACTACCGCAGACAAGCAGCCAGACACAGGAAGGCTAGCCTGGGTGAGCAGATCAGTCCATGTTCTTAAGTCTTGGGTGAGGCTCACTATTAAAGCAGTATAAGGCAGATAGGCTTGAAGTGTAACTCAAGCAAACATTCAGGCAAAGATCCAGTTAAGTGATCAGAGGGAGAAGAAATGTCTCACTAATGCAATGGTAATACATTAAAAAACATTCGTATTATGTTAATCAGCTGTTCATTGTTTGCTGGCCTGAAAAAAAGATTATTACATTGCATACTACAGTATACATAAAATTATATTATATTGTATCATTTGGCTACTTTGGACCTTTTCACCTTATGTACTGAACTTATACTATATAGACCAAGCAGTCAAACCACCAGTGGCGGCTGGTGCAAAATATTTGGGGGGGGGGGGGGGGGGGGCGCAAACATAATTTTAATTAAACTTTTAATACTCGCCTGTAAATAGGTATTTATCAGGTGATTATGCGGTGATCATTACTACTAGCATAAAATAAAGGCATGACTCACATCACATCCAGTCAGCAGCTCCGCTTGCCATAAGAAGTGCTGGAAGACTCGTTGAGAATGGTCCAATCACATGAGCCCAAATATTTAAAAACAATATGATTTGCTAAGAACAAAAGTGGGAGGGTTCAGGGCACACAGTGCTGCGCCCGAAGGATGATTTGAAAAGATCCAATCAGAGCTCAGCCTCAGGTCACATGCTTTTCAAAGATTTACGTGTCTACATAGACACTCGTTTGTCCGGCGCCCTGCATACACAAACACAAATGAACGCAATACGGTTTAGATTTTTTTTATTGCAAATAAATTATATTAGGAAATACAGTGGAATATTGTGACTAAATGACTTTATTTCATTATTAAAATTAGTAATTATTATGTTAAATAATTACATGTTAAAGTAGCATTCTTCTCTGCTTAACTTTAAGGGGGGCGGCGCCCCTGCGCCCCGTATTGTGAACGTTTATTATCATGAATTATACTAGTAAATGGGTGATGGATCATGAGCACTCAGGGCTCATCTACACTTGTGGGAACCAAAAGCCAGGCCATTGGGATTAATCCCACAGAAAAGCCAGTGTAGCACAAATTGCTGAACAAAAGTCAATGCTGGCCACAATAGAAAAGTATCAAAACACCCAATGTGTTACAGCTTGACATGTATGGGGCTTAGCAGATAGAAGATTCAAGGTTGTTGACCTGGTCTCCAAATTTCCCATATCTTAATCCGACCAAATATCCATGGAATGCACCAGACAAACAAGTCTGATCTATGGACGCCCCAAAGCACATTGCCCAAAGGATCTGCTGCTAATGTCCAAGCGCCAGACACAACAGTACTTCTTCAAAGGTATTGTGGAGCCATGCACTGAGAGGCCAGCGCTACCCAGGTGGCACAAGTGGAACGTACACCACATTGAGCTTAATGTTTGGGGTTTAATTTTATGGCTTTTAGTGTATGCTGCAGTATATATAACGATAGCATTGAATTATTTTAAATTATCATTAAATTGACTTTTCTTTTAAGCAATAACTCTTTAGGTGCTTCAAAACCAATTCCAAATCAAAGCATAATCAAAGTTTTGCTTCATTTGCTAATTGAATTGATGTGGTTGTTTCATGCTGCAGTTCAACAAACAAAAACAAACAAACAAACAAAAAAGGCAGTGATACCGTTAGTGTGTGTGAGTTTGTGTGTGTGCGTGTGAAAGTCGTCCTACAAGCCCCACCCCTGCCTCCCATAACTCGCCCCCCTCTGTTACTCCTGCTGTTAGTAGATAAGAGATTATGGCCCAAACTTCGCTGAGTGATGATGGTAGAATAATTATAAAGGTCATGACAAAAAAACAACATGCATGAGGAATCACAAAGGAGTTATCATTTTCTGCAAAAGAAAAGTGCTCTAACTAGTTACTTTTATCAGAAAGTAACGCTGTAATGTAACTGATTTCTATTTTATGACAGTAATGTAATGTAATAAGTTATTTAATAAGTAATGTCCTCCAAAACCGATCAGGAAATGCCACTAGTGATTGTGAGGGGGAGGTTAGGGGTTGAGTGGGTACTCTTCCCTGTTAATTAGAGCAACACTAGGCAATGGTGGGCATCTGTGAGCTTACAAATGCAGCATTACCGATAACTCTTTCCTACAAGCGTGTTTCTCTGGCCTGTGACACTGCATGGGCAGCAGTTTAAAAAGATGCAGAGGTTAGCTTCACATGACTTGGAGGAAGCATGTGCTTGCCTCACCCTACTGGTTGGTGGTTGTAGTCAAATAGAGGGCAGCTAGTGAGTGGTTGGAAATTGGCAAGACCAAATTGTGGAGAAAATGGAGGGAGGGAAAAGCCAAAAGAAACAAACAAAAAGACTAAGTGAAAAGATTAAGCTTTTTTGTGAATCAAAGCTACAAAAATGTCGTTGGTAAAGAAATATATTTACAGCTGCACTCGGAACAATTAAGGCTGAAATTGTTCTGCTTTTGAACCGGACAGGGATCATCTTGCTCAGAGAGTCTTGGACAGGTTGTTTTGGTCTGCACCTGAGAGCAGTTGCTGTGTTCTAGCCTGCCTAAACAAATTACACCAAGAAGGAAAACATGAATCAAATGGATCGAGTTCTGCATAAGTGAAAGCACCCTTAGAAGCCTTTCATAAAAGCTCTCATTTTAACCATGGACCATGTTATTAAAGGAGTCAAAAATGGAAACATGCACAAATGTCAAAATTGATGCTTAAACTTTATTAATATTTTCATTATGACAAAGAGAGCTGAAAAGTATAATACACAAGAAAAAAAAGAAAGAAAAAAAAAATATATATATATATATTTTTAAGTATCTCTGGCAAGTGTAACTGATGTATTAGATGGGTTAATCCCAAATGGGGTCGTTGCTGTGCCAAGTAAACAAAGTCAGAGCCGCTGCGGCGTGTAATGATGGAGGAAAGAGGAGCCCAGTTACACAGATAATAATCAGGGTCCATGGAAGGCATGAATCAAGTCAAAGCCTGCGCAGTAAAATGAAGTAGCTAAGAGGCCTGTTTTATAGCTTCATGTGGCGTTCCAGATCAGGCCTGGAGCTGAAATAAACCTTCGAGAAGTGGAAGCTTAACTAACAGACTTTAAAGAGGGCGTCTAAGGTAAAGAACAGATAAAAACCAACAAAAAAACGACTGTATGTTTAAACAGCCACAATCGCTATAATAAAAATAAAAAGATAGCATAAGAGAAAAGTCCAGGCATTACCTCACGTTGGAACTGTTTTACAGGTAGCTGTAGGTGTAAATTTCTTCTAGTAGACCGTTGACGAGATCAGGTTTCCCCTCTTCTCTTACACTTTAAGAAGGTCAGTTTCTAACACACGTGCTTAGTTTCTTATATTGTGTTCACTGATAGCCTCACACACATGCACACAGACAAGCACACACATACATTTCTGTTGGTGTACCATGGCTGCTCATAACGGTTGGCTTGTCGTCACACACGCCCTGTACTTTTCAGATGAATTCAAAAGGTGCTCTCAGACTGGTGCACCAAACAAAGCAGCCATTGTTTTTTGGGGGTGGCACAGACCTATCATTTACAATGTCAGGTCATCTCTCATATGTCTCCCAGCTATCCAGAGACCTAAGGGGAAAGCCAAAGATGGAAAATAAACTTAAGACCTGACTGCCTTAAGTTAAACCCCCTGACCTGCCAAGAAGGTGAGTAGACACTTTAGATTAGTAGAATTTCCATGCACTATACAGTATCTTACTATATAATTTAAAGTTTCTTTAAGTTGTTTCCTTCTCTTTAAAGAAAAAAAAAAGCTTGGATGATGAATTACAGTCATTTAAGAATCTTTTCCTTGTATCCATCAACATGAAGCTTAGAATGTCAAGGTATGGCTTGGCATGTTAAAGTTTTTGGCTGCTGGCTGTTTCGTTATTTACCCAAATTCCTTATAAATTCATGATATCAAATTAAAAAGGTTGTTTATGTTGTTGAGTATTTAATTGCGGCATGTTCTTGAAATTGTCTTGTATATATAGCTACTAAGACAGAGACAGCAACCTGGCCTTTATATCAGCCACTAGTTTAAAATCACAGAGTCTGATAAGCATCACCCAGCACAATATCTCTCTCATCCCCTTCTCCATTACATTACACTATGAAAAAAGGAATCAAACCAGATTTGCAAACAGAACAAAGGGAACAAAACCAAAATAGTTCATTCAAACTATTGAGCGCTGTTGTACTGAATATCAGCATGTGCCAAAGTGTCCAAGATCCCACAGCCGTGCTGATAATCAGTACAACATACACAATAATTCCACAATTTTTATTACAAAGTTATCATTTGTTTGTTTATTTAACCTGTTATTTTGCTAAATCAACACCCTTCTACTCCTGATAACAGTTAGTTTAATTAACCGGGTAGAAGTAGGTTTATTCCTCCCGGTACTATGTAGGCAAAGGTGAGGAATATTAAATATTGAGGTGGTGGACAGTTCTGAAGAACTGAAATAAATTTGATATTTTTAATTGCTCCACTACAGAATATCAGCTAACTTTCTGGGTTCCGGGGTTTAATCCCGGGCGTTGAGGTCAAGTGCTTTGGCTGTCTGAAAACAAAGAACTGGTTCGAAATTTAGTAACGGCTCTGAACTAGCTGCGGAACCACCTTGGTGGAAAAGGGGTATTTGCTAGGCTAGAACAAATAACCACTTACATCTAAGTGCTACATTTTGTACTAAGGGGCTAATGTTTGTGATCGCAATCTTTAAAAAATGGACTCAATATAAAATTGGTAGCACAAATGCTCATTGTAATGATAGATTGAGGAGAACTGCATGCAAAGTTCGCCATTGTTGTTGTTGTTGTTGTTGTTGTTGTGCTTGACACTAGCATTTTTAGCCACTAGCATTGCCACTAGCATTGGCAATTGGCAACAGCTTAGATCAGACATCTACACAGGTACAGTATAATGTCTTCAAAGTTTGTGATCCAACAAAGCTGCAAGTCTGCCTTATATTCAGTGCTGTAATGGAAGAAAATCCTGGCTTCATCAAAGCATACTGTAAATGACATATAAGAATTTTTCAGTACTCATACGCTTTCATCTCACCAAGGAAATTCTAATTTTAACAACTTTAGGAAGCAAGTTTCTAGAAGAAGGTTCCAAACATGGTGTGTGCACATGACCAATAAAATTCAGGTACAGTATAAACGTTTAAGATATGCTAAAGCCAAGCTGTCATCTTTCATTTGAACTTGCGAATGGAAGTTGGCACTGGATTCTCCTTGATGTGGCACATACACACGTGGATAAAATTGTTGGTACCCTTCGGTCAATGAAAGAAAAACTCACAATGGTCACATAAATAACTTTTATCTGACAAAAGTAATAATTTTTAAAAAATTCTATGAATGTTAACCAATGAAAGTCAGACATTGCTTTTCAACCATGCTTCAATAGAATTATTTTTAAAAATAAACTCATGGAACAGGCCTGGACAAAAATGATGGTACCCCTGGAAAATACTGAAAATAATGTGACCAAAGGGACATGTTAATTCAAGGTGTGTCCACTAATTAGCATCACAAGTATCTACAATCTTGTAATCAGTCAGTGAGCCTATATATAGGGCTCCAGGTAGTCACTGTGTTGTTTGGTGACATGGTATGTACCACACTCAACATGGACCAGAGGAAGCGAAGGAAAGAGTTGTCTCAGGAGATTCGAAAGAAAATTATAGACAAGCATGTTAAAGGTAAAGGCTATAAGACCATTTCCAAGCAGCTAGATGTTCCTGTGACTACAGTTGCACATATTATTCAGAAATTTAAGATCCATGGAACTGTAGCCAACCTCCCTGGACGTGGCCGCAGGAGGAAAATTGATGACAAATCAAAGAGATGGATAATCCGAATGGTAACAAAAGAGCCCAGAAAGACTTCTAAACAGATCCAAGGTGAACTTCATGCTCAAGGAACATCAGTGTCAGATCGCACCATCCGTCGTTGTTTGAGCCAAAGTGGACTACATGGGAGACGACCAAGGAGGACACCATTGTTGAAAACAAATCATAAAAAAGCCAGACTGGAATATGCCAAACTACATGTTGACAAGCCACAAAGCTTCTGGGAGAATGTCCTATGGACAGATGAGACAAAAATTTAACTTCTTGCCAAGGCAAATCAGCTCTATGTTCAAAGTTTGGAAAAATGAAGCATATCAAGGAAAGAGCACTGTCCCTACTGTGAAACATGGAGGAGGCTCTGTTATGTTCTGGGGCTGCTTTGCTGCATCTGGCACAGGGTGTCTTGAATCTGTGCAGGGTACAATGAAATCTCAAGACTATCAAGGGATTCTAGAGAGAAATGTGCTGGCCAGTGTCAGAAAGCTGGGTCTCAGTCGCAGGTCATGGGTCTTGCAACAGGACAATGACCCAAAACACACAGCTAAAAACACCCAAGAATGGCTAAGAGGAAAACATTGGATTATTCTAAGGTGGCCTTCTATGAGCCCTGACCTCAATCGTATTGAGCATCTTTGGAAGGAGCTGAAACATGCTGTCTGGAAAAGGCACCCTTCAAACCGGAAACAACTGGAGCAGCTTGCTCATGAGGAGTGGGCCAAAATACCTGCAGAGAGGTGCAGAAGTCTCATTGACAGTTACAGGAATCGTTTGATTGCAGTGATTGCCTCAAAAGGTTGTGCAACAAACTATTAAGTTAGGGGTACCATCATTTTTGTCCAGGCCTGTTCCATGAGTTCATTTTTTTAAATAATTCTGTTGAAGCATGGTTGAAAAGCAGTGTATGACTTTCACTGGTTAACATTCATAGAATTCTTCTTTATTATTACTTTTGTCAGATGAAAGTTATTTCTGTGACCATTGTGAGTTTTTCTTTCACTGACCAAAGGGTACCAACAATTTTGTCCACGTGTGTAACATCAGAACCCAGCTCACCAGTTAACAGTTTTAGAACCACACCTTTGTTTGGGGAAGTGCGGTCTGTTCCAGCTCTCATTTCAGATCCCATTTACTGTACATGACATTTTCTATAAAAATCAGCCATGCACCTCAACATGCCCTACAGTTTTGAATCTTGCCTGCTAAGACACCAATTTCAGTTGATGTCTGAAACATGTATTGACCATTTTAGTTCCTGGAAACATGTACTAAAAGAGTACATTTTCTTTATAATTACACTGATAATACAGTTAGTATCGGATTTGAAAGGACACACATCAAATCAACATACTCTATATGCAGAAGCAAGTAAATGAAGTGTTGTTTGCCGTAGCACATGGTATAGTTGCAGCATAAGCACTCTGGATTAAACACATATGCTCAGTAAGACTTGAAATATTTTTATGTCTTCGTCCTTTTGTGTATGGCTCCACTGATGTGAACTGTGAACCTTTAAATGTAAAAAAAGGATTGTATTATGTTTTGCTTTGCACACCATAATCACCACTATAATATACTGTATGTATTTATTTATTTATTTTTAGACTTACACTGTTTTTAGACTTACACTGATGCGTCTTCAATTTTGTATTCAGTGTCCAATAATGAAAGTGGACATCACATTAACAGAAACACTTTTCCTGTTATACTATACGAACTTTCAGCCTCCTACCATACAGTATGACGCAGATCAACCATCTGCTATCTGATCACACCCAAGTGAGGATGGGTCAGTCTGGTTCCTCTTCCTATTGCTATCTGAGGGAGTTTTTCTAGCCAACGTCGCCATGTTCATTAAGGACAATCTTGTAATTATGATTTATATCCTTTGTCAACCATTTTGAAAGCATTTCCATAATGTTTCGATCATTGTTTAAAGCACTATATACATAAAACTTAATTTAATTGACTTCATGGTTTCTGCCATTATATCCTTGGGTCAGTCTTCTCCTGCAAAAAGAAATCTTTATGAAATGTAGAAGGCTTCTCCTCATTCATCTTCCCATATTCTTATGTATATCTCCATAAGGTAGAGCAATAATAAATCAAATTCAAATTCAAATTTTATTTGTCACATACACAATCCTACACAGTACGATATGCAGTGAAATGCTTAATTGATCATTAGTATGAGTAAACCGACCTATAATAGATTAATAATTGCTTTAACTGCACAGTACTATTTTTCTTGTACTTAGCTGAAAATCAATGCCACCACCATTTACTATTACTACACCAGGATTACTTTTCAAATATGTGCATCAACTATGATTATTCGCATAAGCTTCTACCGAATATATTAACATTACAAACATAACACAGCTGTCAAAGCAGAAGTATGTAGTCATTGTATCCCAACTAGTATTTGCTGTACCATTGTGCACATAGTCCATAGCAGTCTTTTTTTCCAGGAAAACCTATGACTAGTCATTTTTGTCGTGTCACAATGGGCATTATACAGACGCAGTGCGTGTTCCTCGCACTGCATCTGCTCAGCATCAGTTGCCAGAAAAAAGCATACATGCCATGTTTTAGGAATTTTTAATGATTAAAATCAATTTCCATTTTTCAGAACTGATTGCTTGACATGCACAGGGAATCAAGCGAATATAATTGATGATTGTCCCATTAATAGTACAGATATAATGTGAGATATTTTGCTAATAGTGTATGCACATCTGTAAGGGAAGAAGCTGCCCAAATTCCTCTGAGAGCCTTGTGCTTGAGATCATCCTGTGTTTGGCTTAGAACGTGCTGAGGTAATCTTATCCTTTCATACAAATGACAAATGATGTATTCTGTATGAAATAAGAAAGAAATGAGACGTTCTCATCATAATTGTAAGCAAATGTCTCCTGTTTAGAAAGTGGTGGAATGTGGCTCCTTTATAAATATGATTTCTAATTGCTTTTAATTCACACCTTATGAGAAAAGTAAGTGAACTAAGCATTTGGAATCCTTTCAAAGATATAACACTTGCAAGCTGTGATGTTTTTTTTTCCTGGCCACATATCAAGTCGACATAATTAACAGGGTCCCCAGAGATAGAAGTGATGATACAATGATTCATGACTCTGTTAAAATCCATTGCTTTCACTGACAGTACCCGGTAGCTATAGCTGCAAAATGCTTTAGAAAGAATAAAGGTCAGCCGTCTAGCTCAGAATACTGTAAACTGTTTCAGAAAAGGTGTACTTCCTGTGTTCCAGTTTACTGTTTCTGCCATAAATAACTTTTTCTTGTCTAAGTTTACATGTAGAACTTGGATGAACGGTTCTGCTTTCCAACCAACATTGTAAGTTTATGTTCAAAATAAATAGAGCTCACTGTATATCTCAACAAGCAAGCAAAGTCTGCTCAGAGCATCTTTTGGAGAACGACCTGCAAACTAAACACGGACAGTTGCATCCCAAACAAGGTATGAGATCACCAAGTCTCCAACAAAGTGAGAATAGACATGTTTATGAGGAGGTCAAATGTGTCATTACACAGCACAGCGTGTGTTTTACTCTGCCCTTAATTGTCGTCTTACGTAAGATTAATAAAGTCATCATGAATCATCCTTCTGGAGCCAGCCTAGTGGTCTGGTGCACATACACATACATTTTGTGTGAATCTTTTATCTTTTACCAGTGTAGCCTTTTATTAATGCATAACATATAAAACAAAGAATATACTGAAGAGGTTGGAAAATACTGTAAGATGATGTTCCATTTTTAGGATGTCATTCCAGTTAGCCACATGTTTAATCCAAATTCAAATTTTATTTGGCACATACAGTGACACTGTACACGGTATGATATGAAGTGAAATGCTAATACGACCACTGATTACCTAAAATAAAAATACATTTAAAAAAAAAAGAGAGAGAGAGAGAGAATTTTCAATAAGAATATTGGGTATAATTTTTTTTTTTTTTTTTACAAATTAGAAATACTGTATCTAAAAATATAGAAAAACTTTATAATATAATAATTAAATAAATAAATAAATAAAATAAAATTGAAGTACAATATAAAAACCATGTCCGTCCATGAGCAAGACAATTGGGAAGCATGTGCAGAATAATGTGCAAAGTCACAGTTCAAAGTTCTGTGGTGTGCAAAATATGTAAATATGCGTTATATCCCATATTTATATATGGGAATGAATAAAGAAATACTGTAAATAGCTGTCATCTGATTGAACTTTATTTAGGAGGTTAGTGTGATAGTTATATCACATTATATATATATATATATAATGAATCTTCTGCACATTTTTTATGCAGTTAAAATTGTATATAACCTCCAAGATTCCTTAGGGTTTTTTTTTTTTTTTGGGGTCAAAACAGAGAGACAAGCAATGCACTTATACTGTAGTTGGGAAAGGATCAAGTGGATTAGACAGATTCTGTCCTGGACTCAATAAATCCTTCAATGCCCCCAATCAGATGTGGGAACTACAGTTCTTTTCTCTCTCTTTTTTTTTTTTTTGTGTTAATTTTAAGCGCAGCCATTCACCAGAATTGACCATTATGAACATACTTCTGGGAAAATGAGTCTGGCCACCTGCTCTAGCCAGCTGGATTTATACTTCTGAGTAGAAAGGAATGGATAAGGTCATGGGGTTACCATCCATCTTCTCTAAAGCTGAAATGGCTTGAGTCAAGGTCAGGGAGCAGGTGAGTCCAGTGCCCTTACGGACAACAGAAGCACAGTCTCAAAAAGTGCAATTATTTTCTTCACAAACTGACATAACTTAAAGCTTTCTAACAAGTTTCCTGGCTCTCTTTATCAGCTCCCAACTAGCATATGTGTCACCCAGATGATCTTGGAGAAAATACAAGCAGTGCCATCCAGTGGACTATTATGCAAGGATCCATTTCCTTACTCTCCTACATTTTAGTTTAGCATGAAATAGAAGCACCGTAATGTTGCTGCTAATGCCTCCACATGCTTAATGTATTGGCGGAAAAGGTGATGTATATACTGTACTTATGTTCATACCCAAGATGGAGCCATATAGCTTTATCCAAGGGGGCATGCATTTGGCAAAAGGTCAGCTATAGATGAGGGGATCCTCTTCCAGGGGCCATGGTGGTAGTTTGTGTTGATGAGGCAACAGGGGGCAGGTGCTGCCTGGCCTTGTTGCACCACCTGGTCATGCCCATCAGCTATGTAGGGAGGCCCCATGTACTCATGCATGCTGCACATTCTAGCACTGTCACCCTAACCACAGTTTCCTCTCCTTGCTATGTCAAATATTAAATACCCCTTCCTATTAAGAAAGAAGATCCCGACTTAGTGATCATAAACCATCACTCCTACATTTTACCTCAAACCTCTGTTTTGCTCTCAGAATGGACTTCTGAAGCAGCTGATGATACTCGTTCACCTTTTGCATTGATAGGATTGCTGGGTGAGCAGGTGAACAACATTATGGAGAAATTGGTTACCCACAAAATACAACGTTCACAATTACTTTACATGAGTCTCACTAACAAGAAGTTTTCTTTTGGCCACAAAGTGTTTTTTGTAACATGCGTACCAACTTCACCAAGCATTCAAGTGATCTCCATTCATGATTTTTTTCTGACCACATTTCTTCCAGTAATCTCAAATCTCCTTAGTTGTTTTCTTTGCTTGATGCATCCCAATAATTTTACCCGTCTGACCTGGTGTATGTTTTGTTTTTTGTTATGTGTTTGGCCAGGCAGTGTATATAACTAATATGTGTTGCTGCAGACTACTGAAAAACAGCTTCACTTAGGGATGTTTAAAATTTAATATTTTATCATACTGTGATAACCAGGAAGTTAAAAAAGCTTTGCACTGGGATTATGTCACAAAACTAAAATTTTAATTATGGAAATATATTTTTTATGTAGCTTCTATTAATAATACCCATTTTACTTTAGGTCATACTGTGTGTGTGTGTGTGTGTGTGTGTGTGTGTGTGTGTGTGTGTGTGTGTGTGTGTGTAACAAATACTTTTGAATTTAAATAAAATTTTAATTGACTATAGTCTTACTAAATTAAATACAATTCTTTTCTCCTGATATGAGTTTCCAGTAAACAATGTGGTCAAATTACAAGCACCTTTTAAATAAGCATGATGAATCCGAGCTGGATGAATTTCCTAGCATTCAGCACGTAACATGTAATACATACATGCATACCTGTTGAGCTTACCTATTAACACACTTCTCATTTTCCACTTTTTAATTGCAAGAAGAGATTCTACCAATCACCACTCTAATTGGTCAGATTGCAGTATTACAGTCATGAGACCTCACAGAACTGCCAACTGTGTAGAGCATCAGATCAACTGATTGTCAACAAGATACAGAAGCCATACAAACTCATGCAGCTGGACAGACAGAGAAGCCCTATAAGGGAATTAAATAGAAGTGTGCTTGTTTATTATAATCACAATAATTATGGTGGTACCCACTTAATCTGACATCCATTAGGGCAGTTGCACCTGTGACATGAGACCTGTGACATTGAATCAGAACACTTTACCAGCAATATCACCGGCATTCAGATAAACAGACATACAGCATATAAACATACAGAAACTCAGTTATGAACTTGTTGACACGTTTTTCTAAGTGGCATTGGTCTTAAATAAAATATATATTTACTGTGCAACTGTTTTTGCTAGATCATGTAAAGGACATTTATTCATTCATTCATTCATTCATTCATTAATTATGATTATTTTTATTTGATTTTGTATCCTAAAAAAAAGTGAAATCCAACTCAAATCAAGTCTTGCAGCCACTCACTAGGATGGTTCTGTCGTCAGGAAGTCTCCTGCCAAGACCCTGCACCGTGTAAAAGAATTAGCAGTACATTCCATTTCCGCAATCATAGACTCTAAAAAGAATGTGGTGGTGAAAGCTGGGATAGCTGCAAGCAGGATGAATGGGAGTGGTAGGATATATGAAGACTGACCCAGAGCTGGAGGAGTAGGAAAAGTGGTAAGGATATGGGAGAGAAGGACGTAAATTCAGTTGCTTTGAATTGTGATTTAGGATCATACACAATATTCCTGGAAAGCACTTGAAACTATTTTTTTTTTAAAAATCAGGACAAGGGGCTAGCTGTTTGTTAAATAACATCATAACCACTTTGTGAACATGTCATGTGGGACTCATGACTACAGTATGACAGCATAAATAAAAGGTTATACACTCATAAGGGCACCTTGGGACATAAGGCTACCCACCACTTCTTCACCAACAATGTGAAAGCATGAGAGTGAGAGATTCAAGTCAAGTCAAGTCAATTTTATTTATATAGCACTTTTAACAATTGACATTGTCGCAAAGCAGCTTTACACACAAAAAAGAAGTAAGTTTGTATGCAATGTGTATGAATCAAAATGATAGCAAGCCGAGGGCGACGATGGCAAGGAAAAACTCCCTGAGATGGTAATAGGAAGAAACCTTGAGAGGAACCAGACTCAACAGGGAACCCATCCTCATCTGGGTGATAACGGATAGCAGGGATTGATCAGCATAATAATGTGTACTGGAAGTTCAGTGTAACAGGAGATGTGTTAAAATTAAAATTAAAAGGAGTCCAGTTTGTTCCTTAAGGCTCAGGTAGACTGTAGGAGATTCCAGTCCTGAGCTATCGAACAACTGAAGTCACAGGTCCCCAGAGCATCAATCGATGACAGGAGAGTCTTAATGGAAACCATCCCCAGCCACCATACGAATCCAGGCAGACCACACGGGGCATCATCACATGCGACGAGATCTCCAACCAGAAGCAGGACTCCAGGACGGGTTAGACGGCTCCAGAGGGCAGAGGGGTCTGGATCACTGGCAACTCAGGAGTGACATGTATAGCTCGACAGAGAGACAGAGAGAGGGAAAGGAGAGAGGGAGAGAGAGAGAGGAGAGAGCAGAAGAGGAGAGAACAGAAAATAAGGAGAGATGGCAGTTAGGTATGGTCATAGTCAACATGTATAAGGTGAATGTATTCAGTGCAAAGTGCAAGCAGGGACTCCGGCAGGACTGACTATAACAGCATAACTACAGTAAAAGGGAGAGCCAGAAGGAACATGAGGGCTCCCTGAGATGTAAAGCAACCAATCACCTCACCGTCAACAAACCTGAGTGAACAATGAGAGTGGGGAGGACAGCATCTAAACATACCAGTTCACCAGAATACTCTACGTCCATGAGTCCCCCAGATCTGCTCCTTTACCTAAGGTTAATCTATTTACAAAAATGCTTGGCTAAATAAATGGGTTTTTAGCCTAGACTTAAACACTGAGACTGTGTCTGAGTCCCGAACATTAATAGGAAGACTATTCCATAACTTTGGTGCTTTGTAGGAAAAAGCTCTGCCCCCTGCTGTAGTTTTAATAATACGTGGTACTGACAGGCAGCCTGCATTCTTTGATCGAAGTAGGCGTGGCGGATCGTAAGACACTAACAGTTCACTCAAATACTGTGGCGCGAGACCATTTAGTGCTTTAAATGTCAGAAGTAGTATCTTAAAATCGATGCGAAATTTCACAGGGAGCCAATGCAGTGTAGATAAGATAGGGGTGATGTGCTCGTATCTTCTGGTTCTGACAGATGACAGCTTCATACTTCCTAATTTCCCAAAACCTTCTTTGCTCATAAACTCCCCAGATCTTTATATTTACCTTTATATTTGTTAATAAGCTATTTTGTTTGTTTGTTCATTTGAGACTGTCCCAAAAACTAATTGGAAGGTTATTTCAGAATTGGTAGGCTGTTTCAACTACAGGGCTTAGTAAGAGAAAGCTGTGGTCAGATGTATTTATTTTAGGTACTAATAAAGAACCTGCACCTTTTTATTTAGCCAGTAAACACTGATATAACCATAAAGACCAAATGTATGCTCAAGTTTGCTCAGTGCAGACCATTGACTGCTTTATCATTTGTTCCACATAGCATGTGTAAACACTAAGATCTATTTCCTGAGCGGTCCTCAGAAACAAGGTAATTCATGTATCTGCGATCACATATTTTGGTTATCTAAATGTTCCATGTTAAATTACTCTATTTGGATTTGATAAATATGGTTACATGGATTTAAGAACCTATTTCCTTAGATATTTCTCAGGACTAAAGTAAGGCATGTATTTGCACTCACTGAAAAGTGTAAATAAAAGTAACCATTTTGGTATAAACTCACCAGCCATTTCACGTCACTTTATTTCTTTGTGGCACAGATTCAACAAGGTGCTGGAAACATTTCTTAGAGATTTTGACATGATGGCATCAACGCCATTACTGCAGATTGCCTTTGTTGGCTTCACATCCATGATGTGAATCTTCCATTTCACCACATCCCAAAGCTGCTGTATTGGATTAAGATCTGGTAATTATGAAGGCCATTTGAGTACAGTGAACTCAGTAATTTACAACCAAAAGTCCAGGTAACAGTAGTGAAACAATGATAAATATGGTTCTGAACGTTTAGCTCCCTAACTCCTGTATAGTGCGGTAAAAGTGTAACGTTAGCTTAGCTCACTTTCAGTAATGTCAGAGTGCCTCGATATAACGATAAAAAGAAACAAACTGACCAAACATATATAACATTACCTGTCTAAAATAACTTGTAAGCAACTGAAACATATATATTTTTAAATAAATAAATCAATTAATACTTACACAGAATAAAGAGTCCCCAAAACAGCCATCTTCACCTCCCTAGTGCAGGTTTATAGCGTCAGTCCGGCTGGAGAGGGGGAGTAGGTACAGTAGGGGGTCTTATAAATCATGTGATTGCATCTCGGGAAGGTGGTTCAACTGTGTCTCCAAAGTTTTCAAAAACACAGTGTTACCTGTTGTCTCAACAAATACCACTGTAAGAAGTTGGGCCAACAATACCATATTAATTTATTCAGCATTTATCTAGTTGGAGTGTTTACAGTGACTTGAAAACCTCTTCTCCTGGGAATAAACTAGAGAGAACTTTCAGACATATCATGTATGTACTGTAGTGTGTGTGTGTGTGTATGTGTGTGTGTGTGTGTGCGTGCGTGTGAGTATTTGTACTTGCCTGGTCACTGCGCCAAAGCTGGCTGGTAAGTATTTTGAGGCGTGGCGGACACTTCATGCAATTCCATCATTTTAAACTAAACAGAAGAATTTTAATCATAATAGTACAAGATACGTGTACTTTCCAAATGGCAAGAATCCCCAGAAGCCATGCTCCACATGTCTGGTTTCAATTAAATCATCACGTAGGATGGAGCAAGAAATCTCCCAGGCTAAAGGAAATTACGCAGCAATGCCTCAAATGTAATACCCATGTTACTCCTAATGTCTGCAATTTCATCATTTGGGTCCATGTATCAGTCAGCAAAGGGCACCCTGGAGTCCCCAAACCTAAGTAGCTCTGGATTTAACGTACTGAAATCTATGTCCACCAATCTTCAGAAACTGGGTAATTGGACCTGTTCATGAAACAAGCTAAACTTCCAATAGGTTTACCCTAAAAACAGATTAAACACTGAATATGGACATGTCACACAGGGCATCCTCCAAACCCATAATTTATGAAAAACTGCCACCTGCCATACAATGAGATTAACCCCATTACAAAAATGTAATATATGCACATTATGATTGTTATTATTGTTACAGAATTCAGCCATACCTTTAATAAATTAACCCTGATTATCAATTATAAAAAAGTAAACCCAAGACAGGATCATTGGCACCCTAAAGTAGGTTCATTTATGCATGTGGTGATCCCACAGACAAGCTAGTATAGCACAACTCACTGAAAAAAATCAGTGTTGCCCACTAGAGCAACAGAATAAGCCAGAACAATCAGTGCACTACAGCCCACCACACATGGGGCCAGGCAGGCAAAGATCTCAGGGCTGCTGATCCAGTCTCCAATCTCCCCAGATCCCAATCCAATTGAGTGCCCATGGAATGCTCTGGAAAAACAAGTCTGACCACCCCGCAACCAACCTCATCCCAATGATCCGCTGCCAACATCCTAGTGCCAAAGACCACAGTACACTCCCAGTGGTCTTACGGAGTCATACCCCAAGAGGTCAGAGCTGCCCAGGTGGCACAAGAGGCACAACCTTTCCAATATTGCAATGTAATGTTATGGCTGTTCATTGTATGTAATATATTTTCATGCAGTATATGACTATATATGTAACATACATGAAAAACATTCTCTGATATATTAACATGCACATCCATATATTACATACACATGTGCCATTATACCATTAGCAAGCATAAGGACGAAACAATAAGAAAAACCCACACAACTATTTAGACCAATAGCCATGTACAGTATATACATTATATAGTATAGCTGTATAGCCAGTTAGCAAAAACAAACAACTTGCTGCATTAATTTAACAATCAGCAAGCACAGAAATAGTACAGATAGCTATTCTCTCTTGCAGTACCAGCTGTTTAGTGGTTGAGTAACGATTTTTGTATTCTGAATACATACATGATACATGCCATGGAAATGGAAGAAGCAAGTTCTATTTAATTTAATTAATCCTTATCATATGATATACAGTAAGGTTATATTTTTTATTTCTGTTATTTTAGATTTTTTATTAACTGACCTGTTTGATTAGAAGTGTTTTGGGTTGGCAGGGGATTTTGGCAGGAGGTGGGTGTTCCCTGTTTAATTTATGCTATGACCCAGCCTAGATGGATTGTAACAGTAATGTATGATTTTTTATCATAGGAATGGGTTTTTAACAGTTGCTTAACAGGGCAATTATTCAGAGTACACCATATACCGATAGCATGGTTCACTGTCTAAATGCTATTGTGGTTGTGCGGTTTGAGGTTTGAATTTAATAATATCAGTTTATAGACTACACAAATGTGCTTAAAGCGAAATTTGCTCATGTGAAGTACCAACGTCTTGCTGGTGTAATCTCTACATATAAATCATTATATATATATATATATATATATATATATATATATATATATATATATATATATATATATATATATATATATATATAATGATTTGCATTGATAAAGAAGGAATTGTTCCAGAAACAGCCAGACTCTCTGTTTCATTATGAATATAATTCCAGGTCAAATTATTTAATGAAATGTATAGCTACTACCACAAAATTATTGTTGATTAAGAGCGACGGCTCATGCTACCAACCATCATGATGATTTATGAAAAGGAACCTCGTCCAATTTGCCAGCCAAAGGGATATCCAAAACCTGTGAAACTGCTCACAGCTGTGATTGACAAGAGACTCATGTGGTTTCACAAGCATATGGGCTTGTTTACTGTACTAGAACTGGATTTTTCCCATGTCACCCTCAAGGCAGCAGATTCAAACTCTGGCCTACATGTGGAACCAAGACAGGTCAGGAGTCTTGTTACAGTAAGAATAACCAGCTGTATCTATGTAATTTCAACACCTGTGGATGGCATCAGTGATGCTGAACAAACAGGAAATACACCCGCCCCAGATTCAATTGACTTTATCCTTAAAAAAATTAAATTCCAATAAAAAAATAAAAAACTTTACCGTAAATGCTAATGAAATGCATTTAATCTAACAACATAGAGTAGCCAGAGATGGCATGAGAGTAGTCTTAAGGCATTCTACTATATAATACCTTGTACGAAAAGTTGGGGAGGCCAAGCAGAGATCAAAGATCACCATGCAGCCGTTCACCCGCATACTGCAAAGCACCAGTCGTGTCACAACAATCACAAACAGCTCTGACCTGTCTTGACCCAAGTCTGACTATTTAGCCATCTGTTAAGGCATGCTGGGAGTGCAACGACCATTAACACAAGAGGTCTCTCTTCTCTCTTACTGGGCTTGGAAGCCCTGCAGCTTGACATACTGTAGCTCTTTAAAGAAAGTACTATATCTTTGCTGATTTACTCATGCTTGGTTTTGCACATTAGGTTAAATGGCGAGCTCAGCTTTACAGCATGAACACCACAGTTTGTTAACTAAATCTAAAAAAGCCCTTCACTGCATGGAGGAAATGGAGCCGGATGGTTACCTCTTAAACCCCCACCACCTTCTTAGCAAATTCTTAAAGGAGCAGGCAGAAAGACTGGTGTGTTTTCCCCATCTAGATGATTCCCAATGTCCTTGTGAATTGCTCAGGTGTTCCCAGTGCTCCTCCTGTTCCATAAGGAGGAGACACTCAATCCTTCTGGCATGTCTACATTCATTCCCGCTAAGTGCAGCTTGGTCTTGACCTCTGGCCCCTGTTTTGCAGGCTATTTATACAGAAGTGTACTTAACCTGGCTGCTGAAGGGAAAATGGTAGGAATCGAATGGTAGGGTGTGGAGGGGGTAATGTTCTTCCCAAAAGAGGACTGAAGAGAGTACCATGGGCTCTTAATGCGGTTATTAGGGGTACCTGGGACAGTTACAGACGTCCTGCTTCTCTGGCAAGCCATTAAAAAGGAAGCCATGAAGTATGAGGTGCACTTTGCTAATGATTCATGACAAATGCCTAAAAGCTACTGCAGCCCATCTACTGTACAAATTGGGAGCACTCTGTCGATGAGTGAGCCAAATGCAGATCCCTAGACATCCTTTGCTCACATACAGCCATAAACACATTCTGCAAAGCCTTTTACCAGGAAACTAAGATCAACTTTGGTCCTTTTCACCCGAGTACAACATAAAACTGTGGTGTTGCAGTGGACGATTCATTTTTTTATTTCAAAAATTGGAAGAGGAAAGAAAATGTATTAATGAATAAATTCTCAGTTGGGATCACATTGACTGCACCATATAAGTGCAAAAATGACCATGGTGTATGTGATAAATCTTTACCAGAGTGAAGATTACCTGCTCTTATGAAATATTACTCCACACACAGGAGCATCAGGACCAATTGATTTTCACATTTTCTTTCTCAGTGCACAAAGCCATTTTGATTAAAGATTATGCTCTTCTTAGTCTCAAACTGACCACCTAATACTACCCATATTGGCAGATTTGTACTTCCCAGTCATCAAAAGAGCGTCCACACATCCCCTCAGCATCACCAGCTGTATTGTTCCATTGTCCACAATGTCAGTAAGGAATGTTTTCCTGGAATAAGAGAGTATATGTAAGCTATGGGACTAGACCGGTGCCATTGTTTGGGTGTTGGGGGGCGGACAGCCCTTTGAGCAACACATCGATATTGTCTAATAACGCCTTATCTGTATCAAAGCCAGCGTAAATAAAACAGAATTGGCTGCAAATGGAAACTGCCCTTCAGTTTTCCTCAAATCATGACATGGCTAAAAATGTACTGTCTGATGGATAAACACTGACACCATGTGTCCACTTTGTGCATGTACAGCTCTACCACAGCACTGCTCTGTTCCTTTCCTGTAGATTGACCTACATTGAGATGATGATGAGAAAACTTTAAAGTAGTAACTTTGAAACATGTGATTGAAACATATGTCCACTCTCGAACAATCAACATGTTCTTGTGTGGCTGAATACCATCAAAAATTGAGGAACACCCAATATAATTTAAGAAAACCTGGACAATCTTAATCATTCAACCGTGGAAGAAAAAAAACAGTGGGACAACATTCCAATACATCTACCAAAACAGTATCCTAAGCTTGTGCATAATTCATTGATTTATCGTGTGTAAATGCTTTGTCTTGGGCAGAGTTGTGGTATATTCTGTTCCAGGAATACTGGGTGTACTGGGAGTCCACTGCAGGGTAATTTGTACATGCAAATTAACATGGTGGGAAATTCAGCCATAACAGGAGCTAAGGAAAAAGAACACAGGGAGGCAAAAAAAAAAAAAAAAAAAGCCCAGGCAAAAAAGGAACCTGATCAATTCTACACAGGCAGTAACTCGGGATCAAACTGGGGCTCCTGGACTTGTGAGGAGGCAAGGCTACCTACTGTTTCACTGTGCTGCCCAACGCTTTCAAAGCTGTTTTCCTGATGAATGGTACTCAAACTGTATCAGTGGAATGGTATGGTTAATACTCAAATTTCGTTCTTGTTGATCTATAGACACAGTTTATGATATCATGCTTAATTGCACTTAATCACCAATATGCATTGCATCTAAGCATTCTGGACAAGACCACAACCTACAGTATAGCACTTTACCTGACCTGTGAATAGGTGAATGTGGGTGTTTTGTTGTATATTGTTTTCAGTAACTCTTTAAAAGGGAAATTTTAATTGTATCCATAATTAATTGTAGCCAGCCATCATGATCTAAATGAAAGAAAGGATTACGTCATTGTATATCCTTACTAATGTAAATGCAACAAACATATACAGTTGAAGTCAGAAGTACACATAGACTTATTGTTATGTCTGGGAGGCCTTTCAAGCCACAGGACACCATCCCAGGAGTGAAGCAGAGGGTTGGCAACAACAAGTTGTCGGGAGCAGGTGGGACTGGTGCACTTTGCAAAACAGATGGCCATAGTGAGGAAGGAATATTATTTGGAAATATTTGGATACAACAATATTTGGATCTCAAGATGTTATCTAGGATGTTGGTCGAACTGGGTCTCGCAAATGGATAATGACCCTAAGCATACTTTAAAGTTGACTGTAAAATGGCTTAAGGACAATTTAGTCAAGGTAATGGAATGGACCTGACATCAATCCAATAGAAAATGTGAGGGCAAAAATGAAAAAGTATGTGTGAACAAAGAGGCCTACAAACCTGACTCCAGTTCAGTAATGAGGAATGGGATACAACTCCAACAATTTACTGTAAGAAGCTTGTGGAATGCAACCCGAAACACTTGACCCAAGTTAAACAATTTAAGAAATATTAATTTTTTTAAGTATTTGTGAACTTCTGACGCACTGGGAATGTGATGAAAGAAATAAAAACTGAAATAAACATTTCTCTGTATTATTATTCTGACATTTCACGTTCCTAAAATAAACTAAGATTCCCCCTCTATTTTTCTCTATTTTTACTTTTCTTCTAACAATATTTCTGCAGAGCGGGCTTATTACTACTAATATCGCTATTACTAGTATTATTAATATTCTTATTAGTAGTAGTAGTATAATTAATAATAAGAATAAGAATAATAAGAATAATTATTGTATAATTGCATCATTGCAAAATTGTACCTAAATGTGGCGCTATGTAATTATGCATTAGATAAACACAAGAAACACAAACACTTCCAAGTAACAGTGTACTTTAATGTAGCTGAGTTTGGTTGCTTTTTAATATGTATTTTTTTTTTTTTTTGTCTTGCAAAAACAATTAAGCCATACAATATAATGCAAATAACACATGGGTCTGTACAGCAATAGTAGCACATTCACACATTCTATGCCAAGAGCTATAATAGCTGAGCACATGAAGTTAAGCAACATTGCTGACTTTAACACAGAAATATGGGTGAGGGATCTTCCTTTTTTTTTATCATTATTATTTATTCATTCATTTATTCATTTCTTTAAAGGGCATTAGGATCGAATTTCTGAAACATACTGTCAGCTACACAATAAATAGTAAGTAAACAGTTCTAAGCCTACTGGTCAAGTGAAATTCGTAATAAGACAAGCAATGCGTACAAGCATGTGTTTTATAATGTGCACTTTACTATTCATACTGCTTGAATGCTGAAGGAAGACTTTCAAAGATCTCTACAACACATTTAATAGTTTTCTTGGTGCTCTTTTGCCAGCTCGTGAATGTTAAGTGCTTTGCATTATTGTTGTTATTGGAGTAGTTCCTTAAGGCTAAAGAAATGTGGCCTGAGCAGCCGAATGCATTTTCATGCTGAAGCCAGTCTCTGCACTGAGTGGAAGCTCCTCCTCACCTAAAACAATGAGCCACACTTCGGCACATCAGTCAACTGGAGCGTGATCAATACTCAAACGCAAAATGCATACAAAAGTGAGATAAAATCTTTGGCAAAATAAAATATTTACACACTCAAAGAAACAGATTATAGTTATTACTTTTTTTGCTTTAAACACCCCTTTAATGATGGAAACGATGGGATTTTAATGGTAAAGTTGGCATAAGAAACATGAAAACACCCGTTTGACCTAATTATTTTTTTTTTCTTCTTCTTCTTAAATTACAGTTAAAACACTGCAGTAATTCCCAAAAATTAGGAGGCTCTGAAATGTGAGGAAACGAGAAAAGACGCAACAACTGACTACGCCTCATGATGGCACTGTGGATATTTTCCGGTAAAGGACAACATTTTTTGCTCTTTTTTTTTTTCTTTCTCAGATAGTGTGCGAAGGATAGGGATAACGAATACATTTTAATGGGAAGATGTGTTAGCGGAGCAAGTGAACTCTCTCTCTATATATGATGGAAAACACTTGCACTTTGTGTACATTTCATTTTATACGTGAAGCGTGGTTAAAAGCGTAGGATCTCAGCTTTTTGCAAAACGTGTACATCCTTCTCCCCTCTACAAAAACAGTGTCAGCTCCTAAATAAAAGCTCAAAATAAATCAAGGCAGTGAAAAAAAAAATCCAAAACACAATAAGTTTTCAATACATACACTTTACATCATTCATAACTAAAGATGTCTCAAAACCGCCTGATTTTGATATCTTAGCCAAAATAGTTTTTTTGTTTTGTTTTCATTCTTTCTTTTTTTTTTTTGTAATCTTTGTGTAGACTATACAATATATGCAAGTATATGAGTTAACATAGATCATGTAGCAAAATAATAAATATTCATTTAAGTCATTTTTAGACATACTGTTTTCTTTTTGTTTTTTTAAAGATACATTTAGCTTACTTTGGGGTGCGATGTCTTTGTAAAGGTGTGTATGTGTGTGTGTGTGTGTGTGTGCGTGTGTGTGTGTGTGTTTTGAGAAAGGCCTATGGATACTTTAGGCACTAATTAATCCAAATCTGTCTCAGATGCACTACACTGACTGCTTGGAAGTAGGTATAGCAATGAAAAAACTGATCGCTCTCGGGAAATGTGTGATCAGAAGACGAGGGAAGAGAGCGCAGACCGAAACAAAAGAGCAAGAGAGAACAAGAAAGAGACAGCGAGGATAATGGTGAGCACAACATCGTCTGACCAACCAAGGTGACAAGACTGATGTATAATCTTTGAATATTCTACACTGCTGAAGGCTGAAAGAAGAAACCTTTATGGGTAATTGATATCAAGGAAAAAAAAAAAAAGTACACGGGAAAAGTGGAATCCGGCCCACGTTTTTTTGTTTGTTTGTTTGTTCTTCCATGTATATGGTAAGCCGTTCTTAATCCAACATGCTCCATGCGAGCCGGTGCAGTCCGGACATAAGAGATAACATGCGCCATATTTTGGATTTCTAACAAGAGAATACGGATGTCATTTTCACAGAAAGCAAAAGAATATCGGTATTTATGTATAGACAGGAACCTATAATCCTCTGAACAAGCAGTCTTATTTAACAAACAAAAATCCACGTTTATCTTGACAGTTGTCTCATCTTTGGTATGGTAATTCAAAAGCCTGATATCAGTCTCATCAACCATTTCCCCCCTTTTTCCCTTTTTATTAAAAAAACCCCACAACTCTTTGACATCCATCCCTCCTTTCTAAAGTTAACCCTGCACAGAGATGAATTCCACATCTCTCCTTCTCCTCACCACACTCCTCCTCCTCCTCTTCACTGCACTTCCTCTGTCCCCATCTGAGCTCAACTCCCAAATCCATCGGTTCACACCTTCCGATACACACGCGCACGCACACATGCAAGCTCACACTAACACCTGGACCTACACTTCAATATTCACCCAATCGTTACCACACACCCACACACACACACACACACACACACACACACACACACACACACACACAGTGAAAGATTTGAATACATCAGAATGAAACTGACGGGGAAATCAGTCCTCTGGGGGAAAATAAAAATAAAAAAAGCAGAATTTCCCAGAGTAGCTCATCGCTTTTGAGAGCCAATCATCACTTTGGAGACAAAATTGACGATGGCGGTGGCCGGTTGGTCGGGATCCAACTCAGCGAACAGATGACTGACGTTGTCTGTTGTGCTTCCCTGCTTCCTGGCCACGAAACCGAAAAACCTGAAATGGAAAAAGAGAAAAGAGTCTCTGAGTTGCGCATTTAAAACACTACCTTTCACACAGGGTTACATTTTATTCTTTTCTTTCCATCGTAACTGCTACTTCACAAGGTTTTGTATGGCTGACATGCAACCTGATTTCAAGCTAATAATACTGTAAATTTGTCAATCGTGTCATTTAACAAAGAAACCCACATAACTGCAAATATGAAGTTTGCTTTAAATAACTGTTTAGTAAACTGCATGATCTTTGACGCCGAAAGAAGCGTTGAGAAAAGAGGAAGCATGATAGTAAAGAAGCTCTGGTAGTAGACAAACTTTTGCCTACATAATTGTGGTTAATTTAATACATCCTCCCAACCCTTAAAACTCACTGGTATGTTTCAAATGTTTTAACCTACAGCCGTGGCCAAAAGTTTTGAGAATTACTCAAATATTCGTTTTCACAAAGTCTACTGCTTCAGTGTTTTATATCATTTTGTCAAATGTTATTATGGTATATGAATTATAATTACAAGCATTTCATAAGTTTCAAAGCTATTTACTGACAATTACATTACGTTTATGCAATGACTCAATATTTGACCCTTCTTATTCCAGACCTCTGCAATTCACCCTGGCATCCTGTCAATCAACTTCTGGACCACATACTGACTGAAGGTGGCCCGTTCTTGTATAATCAGAGCTTGGAGTTTGTAAGAATTTCTGGGTTTTTGTTAGTCCGAGGATTGACCACAAGTCCTCAATCGGATTAAGGTCTGGGGAGTTTCCTGGCCATGGACCCAAAATTTCAATATTTTGTTCCCTGAGCCATCTAGTTATCCCTTTTGTCTTAGGCCCTTTTGCCTTAGTGCTCCATCATGCTGGAAAAGGCATTATCCTCACCAAACTGTTCTTGAACGGTTCAGAGAAGTTGCTCTCGGTGGATGTTTTTGTGCCATTCTTTATTCATGGCTTTGTTCTTAGACAAAATTGTGAGTGAGCCCACTCCCTTGGCTGTGCAGCAACCCCACACATGAATGTTCTTAGGATGGTCACTGTTGCCACGGCATATGACTGATGACCTAAAAACACTGATGCAGCAGACTTTGTGAAAATTAATATTTGAGTTATTCTTAAAACATTCGGCCTGGGCTGTACTCACACCTGTTCACTTTATAGAAACAATGACACTTAGTAAACACATTCATGAATGTTTGTTCATGTGGAAGTGAAATGTACAAATTTACAAGAGGAGAGAACTTTCAAGTGGTTTTCTGCCAAATTATGGAGAGCCCTAACACAATGCACCTCTCGTACTTCATATGGCCTAGCTCGTCATACAATTATTAAACTCTTAAATTAAAGTAGTGGTGGTCATTTGAAAACCAGCAAAATATATACTAATCGTCTTCGCGATCAGCATAGGGATAATGTCAGAACTAATTCGATAGCAATATATCTAAATGCCTTGGTCCTACAGTCTGCATATGTGTATACTCATTTTATAATTTCTATGGCATCCTCATATGTTATTGTATTTGATCCTCTTTTTTGACCTGAAGTTACCCACCATCCCGCAGTTAAACTGGCATCACTGACATCATGTGCTTTTATCCGTTGCCCAAAGTAGTAATCTGTTCTTCATGCCTCAGCTATCTCAGTACATCAATGCTCTGGCACTTTTATGACAAAGCAGAAGGACCCATAATAGCACACATATGCTCCAATACAAGCAAGCTAAAAGAAAGAAATTAAGAAAGGAAGAAGGAAAGAAGCACTGAAACCAGCATGTAATGTTTACACTTACCGCATTAGTATTATATTGCAATAGCTCTTTTTCTTTGGACTTTATTTCACCCTAGAGCTGTGTACTTGTTGGCACCGCATTGTGCTTTACTGTGCCCAAAGTTCTTGTGTTTCGTAATGGAATTGTACTGCCTTGCACTGTTTGCACATGCTTCCACTTTGCGTAGTCTTTCATTTATAGTTTAAGGGTGCTTTCACATCTTAGTTCATTCGCTCTGGTGTAACTTCTAGTGCTTTCGCCTCGGTTCGGTTTCTTTTCACACAAAGAAAAATCCAAGCATCAAAGCACGCGAGAACGTCCGCTCTGCTTATTGGCCAGGTGTGTGTGCCACAGAAACGACCTATATATACAGTGTATAGCATGTTACTGTGAGATTAAAGAGAGGATTTCACGATGGAGGTTCACCTACACGGGTTGGTCATCGCCATGGTGATTGTTTACTACATCGCTTCTACTGTATTTACCACGTTGTATTTTATATTTATACAGGTTGAAAATGAAGTGCAGCTACAACTGGAAAAACAAAGTCTTAATGCACCAGAGTCATCAAAGGCGCATGACAAGACAATACTGCAGACGGTGTGTTTTAATCCTACTAAACTGTAACATGCTCATCAGCTGAAGATATTTCCGATGTACAGTACATTGATCCTGTTTTGGTTTTGCAGTACCGGGACCGCACCGGCATTCGCCAGATGATTCGCATCAAGACCACCTTTTTTTGGGATCTTGGTGCAGGAAAAAACAAACAAACTAGAGACAAAAGTTAGATTTAAATAGACTAAAGCCTATATGTGTGAAAGCACCCTAATTTAGTTATGGTGTTGTTTTATGTAGCACCATGGTTTTGGAGGAATATTGTTTGGTTCACTATGTAGTGTACCTACTGTATGTGGTTAAAATGACAATAAAAATCTTGACTTGATTTGAAAACATGTATCAGTAGCTGGTTGTATTGTTGTAGTTCTGGTTGGTTTCAGTAGAGAAAGGTGATAGTTAAGACTGAACGAGAGCCCAAGAGAATCTAATTATTTACTTAATTTAGGCGAATTATTATAGACTTGCAGTATGCATAAACAGTCAAACTGATTTATGCTGATGCACAGTGCAAATCTCAAATAAATAACCATAATAAATATTCAGAGGAACTTACTTTGCTGTGCCACCTTCTGGTTTACTCCACCTAGAGAGAGGGATATTAAACAAGATGAGATCATGCCACAATTATTTTAAATGCAACATGACATCTGTATAAACAGCTGTAATAAAACAAAGATTACAGGGTTACAGTAGAGCATAGGAAGAAGCTAGTGTGTGTTTAAAGGTGCTGAAGGGTACGTACTTCCTCTCTTGGGGATCGAGGTCACAGAACGTGACTGTGTTGATCGGATAATGACGTCGGAAGAAAAGCCTGTTGGTAGAAATGCTACGGTTAGACATCGCATTTGTTTCTATAAAAAGGAATTTAAAAAAATGACTGGCCTGGACAAAGTCTAGACATGGAATTTGAAGTTGTGCAAATTGAAACAGTTCTGATGACAAATTCTCAGAATTGGTTTAACAGGCCCCTAGAACTGTTCTCAACTGTGCTGCTACAAATTCCAGTTATAGGATTTCTCCAATTACTGTACATGCATGCATAAACATTTTTCTATAGTATATATTTCAAAGTTAAAGGAAAAATCCACCCCGATTGACCTGCATTTATGTGATCTTCATGATAAGCCTGTGATTTGGAATGGTGTCTGAGATTTATTATGAAATTATAAGCTTGATGTAATTTTTTTTTTTTTTTTACTGTTCTCTGATAATAGTGCCACTGAGATTAAACTCTTGGATCATGTTTATTATTTATTTCTGTTCCATGGGCACTGACAATGTCTCTTCACCTTCTAACGTCTTTTGCTAGGTATCTGCACCTCCATTTACAGTAACTCCGGCTCCTCCTTACTCCTCCATACTTTCGAGATGTCAGTCACCCCACCCAAAGGGGAACATGCAAACTCCACACATAGACCCAGAGTGAGACTTGAACCCTTGACCCTGGAGGTGCGAGGTCACAATGCTAACCACTGGGCCACCGGGTTCGTTTTTACTTATAGACACTTGAGTCCTTTAAACCACCTACATTAGCTCTCTCACCTCATCTAAGTGTCTTTCATAACTCGTACAGTCTTTCAGCTGAGTCAAATATTTGCTTATTATTATTTTTCCAATGGATTTCTTGTTGATATAACACTGAACTTCTCTAGAAAAGGGCGAATGAGACACAAAAAAATCATTTTAAGTTCATTGAATATGAGCTCACTTTCTCTGGTTGTCTGTTAAGGTGATGCCTTGTGATGACACCTTAAAGTGGACCACCGTGGCAGCGGGTGCAGGGTTGGACACCATGGTCTCTGAGATCGACTTGGCGATGGCCTGTGGGCCGGTCAAAGACTCCATATCCACTGAATTTATGTACAGAACGTTGCAAGCTGGGAATAAAAGCAGCAGATACAACAGTTACACACTGCCTAAGCAAGTAGAAGAACAGTAATATTGTGTTCCTACTGGAACTGTAGCTCTATCGACAGTGAAGTACAAGCAAATCTATAACAACTGTGATAATGTCAGCACTGTCATATATGCCAACAGACTATGATACAGTTGGAACTAAGCTGTTAACTCTGTTCAGCCTTTAATTCGAAGCAGGAACAAACTGTTAGTGTATTTAAGAACATTTTCTCTTTGTTTATATCTTGAATCGTCATGCCGTGCAATTCATCAGTCAGCTCAAAGCATGCTGTCTAGCATCTGTCTGCAGACAAAGACTTTCTGAAGAACCATCATAAGAGATAGCTTGAGTAGGATAAACAACAGATGTGGAGAGTTTTAAAGACCAAATATAGTAGAGTTACTGATACAGATACTGGCTGTGTGTTACACTCTCTCATGCACAAAACTTAAAAGACAACTCTCTGGGATGCATCAGTCAGAAAAGTACAGGAAAAAAAAAAAGAAAGTGTGATTGGGTTTACCATGGGAATCAACAGGACTCTTCTGCCCTATAGTCACACAGGAGTGACAACAGAATGAATGAGAACAACTGGTTCATACGTGATATAAAAACAGGCCAAAAAAAAAAAAAAGATCCCTGCACATTCCTTATAGTGAGTGCAATTGTAAATACATTGAGCTTGGTTTGTGTCACATAAATCGTAGAGTGATGCGCTTACACTTTTATGCATACAGAGTAGAGTATGAACCTCTTCCTGGCAGTTCCTGGCATAATTTTTTTTTTATACTACAGGGCTGATTATTGTGCTCAGTCACTTTGAACACACTTTTACCCTTATCACTTATTTTACTGTTTCCTTTTGGGTTAAATAAAGTACTTAGTTTATGTTGACAAAATGACTAGAACAATTAGTACATGTCATTTTGTCATCATAATGTAACTTATTCATCAAAGTTGTGCACAGTTATACATATCACTATGTCTGTGCTGCATTTAAACAATCTTAAAAATACTTAGTACTTAGTCCTATCAAAACATTCCCAGAATGTTATATATTTATGTCTGGTTCAGTGGCGGCCGGTCAATATGGGGCGCAGGGGCGCCGCCCCCCTGCATTCTTCTCTGTAAGGCAGGGAAGAATGCTACTTTAACATGATATTATTTAACATAATAATTATGAAATTTAATAATGAAATAAAGTAATTTAGTCACAATATTCCGCTGTATTTCTTAATATAATTTATTTACAATTATCTAAACTGTATTACGTTCATTTGTGTTCGTGTACGCGGGGCGCCGGACAAACGAGTGTCTGTGCAGGCACGTACATTTTTGAAAAGCATGTGACCTGAGGCTGAGCTCTGATTGGATTTTTTCAAATCATCCTTGGGGCACCGCTCTGTGCGCACCGAACCCTCCCACTTTTGTTCTTAGCGAATCAATGTTGTTTTTAAACATTTGGGCTCATGTGATTGGACCATTCTCAACGAGTCTTATTAACGGGCAGCAGGTTGCTAGTTAATGTATTGAATAGTTATTGATGCGGAAGCCAGCTAAATATGAGAGAAAATTCTGTAATTTATTTGCTAAAAAAAAAAAAAAAAAAAAAAACCTTCGCAAGGTGATCTGACGAAGAAAGAAAATAAAAGTTGAAGAGCGTGGACCAGATCGACCTGATCCTCTAATTAAGCAGCAGTCAAGTGATCACGGCCGAGCTTACACTCGGTGCTTTTCCAGCACTTCTTATGGTAAGCGGAGCTGCTGACTGGATGCGATGTGAGTCATGCCTTTATTTTGCTTAATCATCTTGCGAATGGTAAATTTACAGGCGATTATTAAAAGTTTGATTTTCGTTTTGTTTGCAAAATTAAAGCCGCCACTGATCTGGTTTGGAACGTTACACTGGAACATTTAGCGAATCTCACTAAGTCCTAATAACATTGCACAGAAAACATTCGCATGCGGACAAGATGGGCGGCAGGGTGACGTCCCCTCTTTGCTGGGATAAATGTGTCATGCTATGTGCATCAGATATGCAAATAAGGTATTAACTGACACCAAGCAACTAAAACTAATTCATTAATCACACTTAAATTGTCAGCTGTTTTGATATTATGAGATTGTTTCATGAATCAGACACAGACTTGTTTATTACATCATACTGTGTGCTCAAATCTGTGCTTATGCCAGAGCACACAATCCAGGACACACTCCAGCCTACAAACAAGGCCGCTGAGAACTACTCTATATCTCCCAGCATACTGTATATCTGCTCATATTGTGTGTCCACAATATGCAATAATCCCCTTTAAACAGTTAATAATGTCATGTGTCGACTACTTATGCTCTGTAAAGCCGTAATAACAGCTCTAATCTGAGGTGCTGTTTGTGATTTTTAAGGCTGGTAACTCTGCAGCAGAGGTAAGTTTATGATTTGCTTTCCTGAGAAGGTCATGAGAGCCAGTTTCATCATGGTGCTTGATGGGTTTTGTAAATGCACTTGACACTACTGTTCTTGCATGATGCAGGGCCATCATGTCTTAAAATAACCACTGATTTATTGTTGTTGTTTTCAAATGAATTACATAATTTAATGTGTTATTTCATAGTTTTGAGAACTAATATAAATACCTTAAAAAAATTTAAAAAAACGTCGAACTAGAAGGTGTGTCAGGATTTCTGATTGGTACTTTAATCTAATCACCTCACCCACATGGACATAGTATATAAGGGACTTTCAGTTCACTCACCCAACTGCTTTTTTTTTTTTGCCAAGCTGTTTGTATTACTGTTTTTTAGCCTGGTATCTCAAAAAAAAAAAAAGTTCTCCGATTCTATCCTGCTCCAGTTTGCACGATTTGTTCATCCAAATGTCTTAAGATTCTGAGTTTGCAACCTTTGTTTTGTTCGTGTGAAAAACTCTCCAGTATTGCATGGCAGCTTGTGTCTATGCAACTTTGATGAATAAGGGACAATGAACATGATATAAACTAAACTAAAAAAAAATTGGAACTTGTTAGAATTGATGGAAAAAAAACTAAACAAATATGGAAACAGTGTACCATTTGTATAGTTGGCAAATGTAGTATGGTAAATAAAACCCACTGTTTACCTGCACCCTGTTTGAGCAATTCTGTGGCTGGGTTTACTGGAGTGGCAACCTCTGTTATCTCCTCATTGGGATCTAAAAAACAGAATAAAAAGAAAATGTACAGTATGGGAAGCATTGTGACTTGCATGTAAGACACAGGGATGTGTATTTTTTTCTATTTAGCAGAGAAAGCTAGCTCTGGGGGATCTGATTTTGTTTCCTCATCCTTGTTCTGACCTATTTTATTGTTTTGGGCAAAACCCACATAATGGGGCTGTACTTTTCATCACATAGAGTTATGGATTTTTAAACGCCTATAAAGGTTACAGAGATAAAAACTGAGGCAAAAATACTAAATGTCAAAATATATGGTGATGCATATAAATAATTACTCAATGACCTTCAAAATAACAAGGTATTTTTAAGAATAAACAAACTTTTATAAGGGGACATACGGTCTGTCGGGTTATTTCAGGTGATAAGGGTATGGAAGTATAATTTTCACTGTGCAAAAGTTTTTGTGCGCTTGGCAGTTTGGTGCGGTAGAAATATTTGTTCCCATTTTAATTTTATTTCGTATTAAGATATGAGGGGTCGTTCAAGACCTTTGCACAGTATTGCACAGTGCTATACACTACAGAATATGATCAAAATACAGATCATAACAGCGTTATGTGCTTGAACATGCCAACAAAGATTTATTCCCCAATTGCTGTTACTATATTCTCCTGTTTCCCCTCTAGGAAGGCTTTCCACTAGAATCTGGAGTGTGGCTGTGGGGATTCTCACATTCACTCACATAACCATTAGTAACATCAGGAGCTGATGTCTGGCATGAAGCCACAGCATTGTCATGTTGCGGTTGGTTAGAGGCCAGTTTCACTGAAGGGAAATTTTTAATGCTACAGCATACAAAGTCACCCTAGACGGTTTTGTGCTCTAAACTTTGCAGAAGCCCCACATATTGGTGTGATGGTCAGGAGTCCACAAACATTTGACCATATAGCATACTAAAGTTTTTGCTTAGTACTCTGATTGATGTCCTATTAATTAACTATGCAAAAAAAGAAGGTAAAGCCTTTGAAGGCCCAATGACTGAGAATTTCTTTAAAATGCACCACAACCATGAGTGTCTCAAGTGTTAATTCATTCAGTAATCAATTGATTCTTCTAACTGTCATGTGGATTCAACGTCCATTCCAGAAAAACTGCATTTGATAAATACCTTTACAGAATAAAATAATATATTGCTTTACTATGCAAATTGAAAGGAAGTATTTTGTATTTTAAATAAATTCGATAGTACTTGTTGTCAGATATGAGCTCTGACTTCTCACTTTCCTGCAAGGAATTCACACTCTGTTGCGTTCTCACACACTGTTTGATATGGTCGGAGTGGGAAGCATGTAACATCTAGCACTGTGTCCCTCTCACACCTGCATGGCATGGAGAAGTTGGCAGAAGGAGACAACCAGCTGTGATGGCTCTAAATTCACCTCAGGAGGTGTTTACACCGGCACAGAGGGAATACTTCACACGTCAGAGATCATTTTAAACACACCGATGCATGCAAACATGAGCATACACACGTGGACAAAATTGTTGGTACCCTTCGGTCAATGAAAGAAAAACTCACAATGGTCACAGAAATAACTTTAATCTGACAAAAGTAATAATAAATAAGAATTCTATGAATGTTAACCAATGAAAGTCAGACATTGCTTTTCAACCATGCTTCAACGGAATTATAAAAAAAAAAAATGAACTCATGGAACAGGCCTGGACAAAAATGATGGTACCCCTAACTTAATAGTTTGTTGCACAACCTTTTGAGGTAATCACTGCAATCAAACGATTCCTGTAACTGTCAATGAGACTTCTGCACCTCTCTGCAGGTATTTTGGCCCACTCCTCATGAGCAAGCTGCTCCAGTTGTTTCCGGTTTGAAGGGTGTCTTTTCCAGACAGCATTCGGTCATTGACCGAAGGGTACCAACAATTTTGTCCACGTGTGTATATGGCAAACTCTTACCTTTTGTGGGTATGACCAATTTGCAGGGCAGAGCCAGTGGCGTTATGGAGTGCTGATACACTAATGCAGATAGGCAGCCTGGATACAGACACATGCAAACTTGAGTATAGTTACGAGAGCAGAAATCAGAGATGAACATGCTTTACCTGACAAAATCCATAACTGGGTTAAATTTTGGACTTATGCTATGCAATACATCATGTAAACAGGTAATCCAGCAGTGGCGGCCGGGCCAATACAGGGCGCAGCGGCGCCGCCCCCCCCTTAAAGTTAGGCAGAGAAGAATGCTACTTTAACATATAATTATTTACCATAATAATTATGTATTTTAATACTGAAATAGTCATTTAGTTAAAATATTCCGCTGTATTTCTTAATTTCTTTACAATAAAAAAAAAAATCTAAACTGTATTATGTTCATTTGTGTTTGTGTTCGCTGGGCGCCGGACAAACGAGTGTCTATGTAGGCACGTAACTTAAAAAGCATGTGATTTGAGGCTGAGCTCTAATTGGATTTTTACAAATCATCCTTGGGGCGCAGCACTGTGCGCCCTGAACCCTCCCACTTTTGTTCTTAGCGACTCAATATTGTTTTTAAACATTTGGGCTCATGTGATTGGATCATTCTCAACGAGTCTTATTAATGGGCAGCAGATTGTTAGTTAATGTAATAACTTAATAGTGATTGACGTGGAAGCCAGCTAAATATAAGAGGAAATTCTGTAATTTCTTTGCTAAAATGCCCCAACGCAAGGCGATTGGACGAAGAAAGAAAAAGTTAAAGAGCTTGGACCAGCTCGACCTGATCTTCTAATTAAGCAGCAGTCAAGTGATCATGGCCGAGCTTACACTCGGTGCTTTTCCTCCACTTCATATGGCAAGCGGAGCTGGCTGACTGGATGCGATGTGAGTCATGCCTTTATTTTATACTAGTAGTAATGATGCTTTATCAGCTGATAAATGGCTATTTAAAAGCGATTATTTAAAGTTTCATTTTAAATTTGTTTTTTGCACCAGCCGCCACAGTAATCCAGGCTGAGTGGCTTTCCCACTAACAAGCTGGAAAGCACAGAATTGGCACATGGTTAGAAAGACCCCAGTGCCACACTGTTCACTACCATTGGGCCTCATCTATTAAGTTACAGTAGATACCAATTGATTCACTTGTAAATGAATAAAATTTGACTAGATAGCAGGAGCGTTTACACCAACATCAATACCACCTGCGAGAGCTGGTGTACTAGACTGTAATAGAACATAAACACTAAATCACTCAAGCAAACATGAATTGATAGGCTTGAAATCATATCATTCGCTGTCAGTTTCATGTACCTTTGTTCTTTCATAATAATAAACTGAAATAACGTCATCCAAAAATAATGGATAAAATAAATCAGTTACAGATTAAGAAATCAGTTAAAACCATTCTATAAAGGATCGAGGAGTTACTGTGCACTAGAAGTTTTAGATCAAGCCACTTTTCACATGGATTAATCAACATACACACATAAATATGTCAGAATCTTTTGTAAATCTGACATGAATTTCATTTTTTTTTTTACGTGAAAACATGCATTCTTAAAACATCTTATATATTTTATTCCTCACATAAACTGAGAACAGGCTATGGTGATGGCATACACACAGAAATGTCCCCATTGTTAAATTAACTCATTATAGTCCAGCTGGGCTTGTATAAACACTGGACTTGTCCAGATTTTACAATGTGTTGATGAGTGATAGTTCTAAACTCATTCATTGCTCATAAAAATGTTAACGCGTGTTAAATCAATAACAACTTTCCCACGAGAGACTACCCTGTCTGGGCCTCATATCTAAATGTACATTTGGGACACGGCTTGCCTTAGCATGTGTGAGACTTGGCAGATCCTCAACCCAGACCAAGGGAGGAGGAGAAATGTGCAGACAGCTATATATCTAATAGCACTGCCAGCCTTCACCAACACCTGCTCTTAACCTTACATATCCCTTTTTTTTTACTTACTCATAATAAAAAATACACTTATGTAATGTCTGTTTGGCTTGTATGTTATGAAATGCCTTACCTAACAGAATATTTCATAGCTTACATAAGCAGTCCAGCCCATGTTATTGTTATTTTAGGGCAATAAAGGAACTACATACAGCGGGGAAAAAAGGGACAGGTTTCACTAAGCCATATCATAATCTAGCAATCAGACTAAATTAGAGACAACCTTTTCAAAACACGTTATGTGACTTAACCCTTAAAACTCAAGCAACAATAAAGCATGTATCTGTGCTATTCCTTTGCCTACAGTATGTGACTCATTTCTTAATTTTTTGGCTCAGCCATAGTTGGTTAAAATTAACAAAAATATATTGCACAATACTGAGCCCTATATACTGTCTATATTTATTAAAAAAAAAAAAAAACACCAAAAGAAATAACGGCTAATATGCTCTGATCTTTAATGAATAATGGCACTATAATTAGAATTATTAAGCCAAGAACTAGAGAAGACTCATGAAAAAAAAATCATAATGAAACAAAAATAAATCTGCACAGAATATTAGTATGTAAATAAAAAACAAAGAACTAACCAAAGTAGGGCTCATTGGGGCATCCCTTCAGCTTCACGCCCTTTGGACTTGTCTCAATCAGGAAGTGGCGGACCAGCTCATTAGTGATGTCACCTAAGACACCCACATAATTAATTGTAAAGAAATGAATTTAAATACTGCAGTTTGTTTAGTAATTAATCAAGTACTACTGTTTAGTGAAATATTAACAGTTAGTTCTGATAATACTTATCACAGTCATCTTTTTCCTACAGTCTATAAAAACCTATCTGAGATTTGTGAAACCGTGTTCAACATATTGCACAACATTGAACCAAACAAAGGCTCACAAATTATTTGAAGAATACAATTTTATCTAAACTTATATTTTTGATAGATATATTTTCATAGATGTGCAATTCTTTCAGGGAAGATCTATTAATGTTTAGCTCGTCAAGTAGTCATGAAACCTCTGTAGAAACATGCCTAGGAAGTGAAGCGCTATCTTGGCTCAAGTCTACAACAATAGCCTGAAGGGTGTCTTCTAATTCTTTCTGAATATCAGGTATGCATGAACATCAGAGCAGCTGTGCTGAAAGAGGAGCTGTGTTGAAAGCCACCTTCAGATTCAATTCTAATCCAACACTGCATTACATTTAAGTGTGTGCGGACAGGAGCTGTTGATCAGATGCTGAGAGCTAAATTACAGGTTAAAGAACAATCAGAGTCTCTTTCTAGAATTGTTTTAGACATATTGATTAAAGGAGAAGCTTCCAAAGTCTCAGAATAATCAGTGTCACAATATCACATTTATGAAGAGTGTGCTGATAGAAGGTAAGTATATTGTATGGCCTAAGGGCATCGTGTCAAATACTTTACATAGCTTGCTATGGTGCTTGCTCTGTCAGATACCTTTTTTAGGTGGCTGCACTGTAGGAGGTGGTGAGGCCACCTTCATGGCCAGACCATAAGCACCCCTGAAGGAGTGGCTGTCTCGGATGATGAAGGCTCCTGGCTCCCGCTCTTTCAGGATATTAATAGCTGGGAAAAGGATCAAGAACAAGAGCGAGCACTGCTTTAATTCCATTTGTCACAACAAACAATTCCAGGCAGACTGTTTAAATTGAGAAAAAACAGATCTCCGTTCCTCCTTAATCTACTTAGAAATGAGATTAGATTTGGAGCCACGTATTGCATATACATCTATGTCTAAATGTGACCGACACAATCTATACCTACCATGAGTTGAAGTATAGCAAATGTTCACAAAGCATAAACAAGTACATATGGATCAGTGTAGGTGCCTGTATTTTACTGTTATCTCCACCAATTTGTCTCTAGTCCAATAAAAGTCAGCATAGGAGAAAAAAGCCTGCAGTGATGCACAGGACCTGACCTTATAATGACCTTACAAAACATGGCCACTGAAGACAGCAGACCATTTCAAGTTGTTTACATGAATGATGTAAACATGGATATAACAGACGCTTCAACCAATACACAAAAACACACATGCCAAAACTTACCTTGCTCTCTGGAGATGTCTGGTTTATACCAAAACTTGGAAGTGTCTTGGACAAACTTTACATTCATCCTGGTCTCTGGGCTTCCATCTACAAAATTGGAAATGCAAAATATTAGAATGCACAGATCTGTCTAATGAGTTTTACCTTTAAACATACTGTATTTACTATCCAGACTTGTATGATAACTATTCATATTTTGAACTGTATTACACTGCGTTGTCTCATATTTAAATAATTTCAATATTTATTAGACTTGCTAGTTTTGACAAGACGTCACTTCAGTGTTTCAAACATTTTAGTTCATGCATGTATGGGTCATGCAATGGGGTTTTAATAAACTAGAAAACTATCAAGAACAAGAGCGAGATATATTGAGATATATTAGGTCTTAATGATAAATATTTTGTTAGAAGCAGTTTATTTTATTGTTATAGCTATAAACAGTTAGATAAGGCTCAGCTAGATACACAATGTTCTTTCTAAGGCTTTTTCTTTTTCTTGGGGTCAGCACATCAGATCAAGTTATTGGCAGATGTTTTACGCTAGATACCCTTCCTGCCGCAACCCACCCATTCCTCCAGGCTTGGTACACGCACTAAGGGCGCCCTGAATCTCAATTGCCGGGTACTATATATATGCGCCTAGGGTTAAAGGCCTTCCCCAAGGACCCAACAGTGGAAACCTGGCAGTGGTGGGGCTTGAACCACAGCCTCTCTGATCATCAACCCAGCGCCTTAACTGCCTGAGTTACCACTATCCTCAGCTAGAACACAAATCCTACAGATAAATACATGCGTCAGCTTTCTGTTCAATTACTGCAGTGTCTTCAGGTAAACACTGACCATCATGAATGAAACAACATCTCTCTATACTAAAATTAGCAAAAAAATTTTAAAAGCACTTACCACACATATTGAGTTTGGAGAAATCTGGAAGTGTATGAAAGAAGTGAGAACTTGGAGTACTCCCTCCACTGGACATGGGTGATGAAACTTTTCCGTTGAGGGTGCCGTAGGAGAGTACACCATTCGGGCGTTCGCCACTCGACATGCGCCTTTTCTCAGGCAATTGAGGCTGCTTGAAGCCATCAGAGAAGGAAGCAGGAGAGACAGGGAAGGATGGGGTGGAGGGTGGATGATAGCCTGATGAGCTGCTTTGGCGTGACAGGGCACCATGTCTGTCATCTGGTGTGGTGTACCCACTGTGCATTGGGTGCCTGTCCAGGCTGGGGCTTGTATGGGACACCTGAGTGACAGAGGGGTGGCGTCCCAGGATCGGGCTGCTCTGTCCAGTGTGGGTGAGTGATGTCTGCCTACTTAACACTGGACTGACCTGCCTGGGCTGGATGACATTTTGGGTAAGGGATGGCTGATAGCCAAGCGAGGGGCTTTGAAGACCTTGTGTACTCAGAGTAGGGCTGCTTTGTGTGCCCTGGCTTACAGGCATCGGTCTCGTCATCACTGGACTGCTTGGGGTGGGCTGAATCATGGGCTGGGCAAGAGATGGCTGGTACACAGTTTGGAAACCTGACCTGTTCAGGACAGGACTGTTCTGCGTGCCCTGGCTCATGGGCATCTGTCTACTCAGCAGTGGGCTACTTTGTGTCGCCTGTGAAACCATGCCATGCCTTGGAAGCACTGGGCTGCCAGCTGCTTCTGGCTGATAGCCATTAGCTGAAGAAGGCTGATGGCTGAGAATGGGACCATCATGATTGACCAGTCTTTGCTGGTGGGCAGGAATGAATGTGTCAGTGGCTACAGGGTGGTAATGTGTTCCAGGACTGCTGGGCATGGGTTGGCTACCAATGGTGCTTATCTGAACATGCTCTGGTGAAGAGGAATTAAGATCAGGAGTGATAAAGCTGCCTGAAATGCTGCCAGAAATTTGGTAAGAAGGATAGGATGGAGTTGGTGTTTGTGAAGTGCTCTGAGAGGGCAAAGAGCGGAAACCAGAGTCTCCCACTCCGTCAGATGGTGTGCTAAGGCCCACTCTATCAGCCATTACATGCTCTCTGAAACAAGAATGAACACTGTATTAGAAATTTAAGGTCATAATCATGACCATAATGCCTGGCCTTTTGGTCCATTACATAACTCTATTTTGAGGCTTGATTTTCTACAGATGGGAGCATCTTCAAAATGATACCACTGTCAGATGGCCCTGGCTTACTTTAAAACCTCATAGGTATGATATTCTAAATAATAAAACCAGAAAAAAAAAACACTTGAAATCTTCTCACCCCTCTGTTCGTTGAACAGGGCTGCTTGAGGAAAGTGGAGGGTTAAAGGGATGAGAAGCTCCTCTGGCCAAGCTGCTACTCTCAAAAGTAGGAGACACAGGACTGGATGGCTGCCCCCCAGCCACTGCTGCTGAACGAGCAACAGATGACACATAGCTCCGGGGCTCTGCAAACACACACACAGTAGATAAGATATTGTCAACTACTGGGCAACTGCCTTTAATATCTTACTTCTGATCACCAACATGAAACTATGAGAAGGTTCCAGGAACCTCATTGAAAACATTTACAGTAACTAAACTAAATACCGTTTATACTCTATGTGGAAGGCATTTAGTATATAACATTGAACTTGTGGCAAGCATTTGATGAGAAATGACCATGATCAGACTTGAATAAAAAGCAAAAGAAGTGAAATAAAAAATATATGATTATGGGAATAAATAAGAGACTCTTTATTAGTGCTAATCTCTTACCTTCCTCTTCCTCACTCTCTGTACCATGACAGTACATAAGGATTAAAAGATTTAGAAAGAGGGTGAGGAGATTAAAGAGAAAAAGAGAGCATTATAAAAAGTGAATTATATTCAACTAGAAGGTAATGACATTATGCAAACAATTACTAAAAGTCTAAACTGGTTCAATGGAGGCACTTTAAGGATGCATTAGCCTTAACTTGCTTGGGAACGGAGCTAAAACTAGCATTGCATGAGACTTTTGGACTCTGTTATAAGGAGGCAGAGGTTCTTAAGCCAGGCAGCCAAGTTAAATAGCTCTTCAGACACACTCCTGTTATCATTTAGTCTGTTTATGCCTCAGATACCTGCCCTCCCAAACTGAAAAGGAACCCCACACTCTAAAAGAATTTTTTTTACTTCACAATCTTATGTGATTATTATTGGCGTACCCGCTGTTTGGATACTGAGGTCAAAAAAGCAACATGCCTTTCTTCTGTCATACATACTATGCAGTACATGTGCACACACAGGCTGCATTTACGTCATCCCAATCACATACAGTATGTAATCTAAAGACATTTAGAAGTGTTAATGAGCTCGATATTTGAGAAGTTGAGGTCAAGATGCTTGAAAAAGAGAAGGCAGATTCACTTACTGCACTGGAGAAAGATTTCTTTTTATTAGCAAGCGATGAAGACCTTATGAGCTGGTTACATTATATTCAAATTGACTTCTTTTTTCATGTGTATTTGTTTACCTGATCCTGTCTGGTTGAGGAGGATCTCAGAAGGGTTGTGTGGCTTCAGGCCCAGGAAGGACAGTGGTGTTTTAGCCAAACCTGGAGGAGAACGGCCTAAGAGAGAAAGAAGGCACGTTTTAGCCTAGAGTTCAGGACTGGGCAGGTCATCAACAGCATGGATCTGTATGTTCAAGCATGGCACTAACAAAGAAATATTAGCAACTCATTTGCGCTGTTTTTTTTATGTCTGATTCCAAATTCAAATCACATTTCAATGCGTTATGAAAATCACAGAACAAACGAATTAAATAATTTAAAAATCTAATACATGCAGATCCAGAGCTGTAAAGATGACATGATAAGTGATGAAAAGGTATAGTATTTACATTGAACTATCTGGGGATGGTGCAAATGCCTCATGCTTACTGGCTTGGCCATGCAAGAGTTTCATTCAAAATATGACTGCTGTAGATGAAACACTCTGTCAAGTTGTTCTGACAGAACGAGCACATCATGCAAACAATCAAACAATACGCAAATGCTGATGAACTGAGCTTCTCACATTTGGATACAGAACAAGTGATGGTAGCTATAGCTTTTTGTGCAATCCACTGTAGACACTCTCAAGTCAATAAACCATCAGTGTCAATTCATTCTGTTCAGTTTATGGTTGCGGACATTTTCTATACAAAATTTACAGTTATGCAGTTTTAATACAGAACCACATATTCCGGTGTATATTACCGATCACTATTGAAAAATATTGTAGCAGCACCAATGACTGTGTAAAAATAATGTAGAATGAAAAACCGAGTGGGCAGCAAAGCAGATGTTGTTGGCCACTTTAAAACAGCTGCCTCAGCTCTGAATAGATAAAATAAAATGTTGAAAAAAATTCAACTGATGTGTCTTATCGCTCGGAATTCCTTTATATGTTAGTCAAAGGCCTGCTTCTCTGTTAATTGGCTTGTAGAGTGTCTCTAATGGACTATCAAAAAAAAAAAGTGAGCTTCATAAACACTAGCAGCGAATAGTGTAGACCGACAAAAAAGGACTGTACAGAAAAAAATAATGAATTATAATTACAAACAGATCACACATGCAGACAACACAACACTACGGATCACATTGGGTGTGTGGTAGAAAATCAGGGCCGGTCTCTACATGCATGCCTGGTGAAGCAGTGTGCTGTTAAGTTTGGACATTGGCCATGAGGACTGGGGGAACTTTAACACAGGACACACTGGGGTTTGGAACAGTTCGTGCACATCCTCCACTTACCAAAGAATCCCATACAATTCTTTGTTTGACAGCCCAAATCGCTCAACATAAGAGGGAAAAGGGAAGGGAGGGAAAAGAGTGGGGTAGCAGAAGACTCAGAGGTCCTCTGGTTTACTGCAGGAGAAGGGGGCCACAGTGATGCTGCTGCTTTCAAAGGCCTTTCAAAGCATGTGAGCTTCTTTTCCACTGACCAGAAAAGACAACCAATCCTGTCTCCTGCTCCCCACAAATGCAAACATGCTTGCTTTAAAAGCTCACACAGACGATACATATTTTCTGCCAAAAAAAATGCTTTTGACAAAATGTGCACTATATATTTCTGACTAATCCAGCATACAGAATGGCTGAATAGTCCTATTTTTCATATGCATACAACAATAAAGCAGTGCTTGCTGTCAAGCTTTATTTTGGCGATCCAAGAAAGCAGTATTCTAGAGAAAGGCCTGGTTTCTGATGAGCGTAAAGCAGAATTGATTTCAGACAGCATGTCTGGTAAGAAGAAATGCAGCACTAGGCCAAATAAAACAGAGCAGGTCAAGAGTGCACGGAAGATGCTAGGGTCTGCTCAGAGATAAAAAGCTTGCGGAGGGCCTTTTCTAAGGAACCTGAAGTGGAGTGAGAGCAAGGGTAGGATGAAGTAATAGGTGATAAAATGAGCTATTCTGGTTCCTCATTATTGGATCAGCCTATAAATATGAGAGCTTGACGACCTTCAGAGCTTACACATGCATCTGAAAATAGCTGATAGCAGCAGTTTATGAAACATGTGAGGTTGTTGGAAACAGGAGAGGACTAGGATATTTTTTCTTAGCCTTTATGAGCTAATGCGATATGTACTCTTAGCCAGTAATTAACCACACAAAGGAGGTAATGGAAATTAAGCACAAATTCTCACGTTTGCTGCCTTGGGTAACCTGTTAATAATGTTTATATAATAGCCCTGAGACTGGGGTTGGCTTGTAGAAAGTGTGTCAGTATTGCTTAATGAATCCTGATAGAAAAAGAATGTTGTGTCCCACAGAGACTCTCGCACAACACTGCTTTTAATAAGAAAGACATATTACATAACCTCCAACACATAAAACACTCTTTCAAAGGAAAAGTTGTTAGAGTCTAATATGTATAATTCTCATATAAATATATATATAATATAAAGACAATATAAAAAGTAAATTCTGACATATATTTTGTGTTCTTTAAGAAACATAATGTAGTATGTTCTCAGCTCATCATAATTTACACTAGCTCATCATGATACATCTTTTAATTAAGTGAAATAATAGCCAGGAAAAGATATCTCTGGATCTCTACGGCACCCTCCTCCTTCAGTTGGGAAACTTACACAGGTTGAAGTAAGGGGTTTGTGGCGAGACAGGGAATGCAGGGGTTTGGGGTAGGACCTCACCGCCCACAAATGCTGGAGGGCTTGCTGGGCCCCCATCCGTCTCTTCAAATGCCTCCCTGTAACTGTGCATTTGTCCCTAGAGGAGCATACAACAGGTGAACATGCATATCTGCAAACCAACACTCCCTTGTACAGTACATCATAATAATGTAGGCATAAATTGAAACAGCCGATCAAAACGACATCACTGTCAACCACTAAGTCTACCTCCTTAGGCCGTCCCCCTGGGTTTAAAGCAATCGTATTAGCCAGCTCAGGTGAAATGCAGCGAATTGGGGAGCGGACTCGAGTAGGGCTTTCATCACGGGACTGTCCTTCACTGGTAGTCCGTTGTCGTCTTGGTCCAGAGTCTTCATCCGTTGATGCCGCATGTGATTGAACCCCTGGCACATCATGCGATAACCACACAAACACTTAATCACAATTTATATTAACCAACAGTAATACAAGAACCTCATCCGTCCATTGAAATAAATACATTTGCAGAAAGTGTACAAATGAACCTGACCTTTAAAGGTTGCTAATCTCAAGGAGTAAATCCATGTAGAACTGAATTATGTTTGAAAAACTGTATCCGGATAATAGTGTAATACTCAAAGCAGACCATAAGCCCCTTTCACCTTTCAAGTGACTTTACTGACCAAAAGTCCCCTCTGAAAAAATAGGATTTGTGTATTCTATCTAAGATGGAGGCTAAAAAAGTCTGAGTAGTTATATTCATATAAATATGAACACTTCAAAAGCTCCATCATCCTTTGTATTATGAGGAGATTTGATACTGGACACAAATTTCCCTCGTCACACAGTACCTTTTGGCTAAGAACATCCCCACTTCCTTTTCACATCTGTTAAAAAAACCTGGCCTATATTAACTTCGCAAATACTGGATAAAGTGAAGCATGTAATCAATATTGGATAGTCTCTGCAATTTATAGTTCTAGTCTTGTGTTTCAGATCAGTTTCATCACTTTGAGAATTACGTGGAATTGAACTATAGTCTAACCCAGCTGCTTTCAAAACAAATCACGCTCCTGGTCTCATCTGACTGCAACCCGGGCCAGGCTGGGGTGTGCACAAACACACCCTTGTGTGAAAACGAGAGGTTTGGAAACCAGGCAACAGTCCGAGCAAAATATTTACGGCTTCTCCCAGTGATGGAGTGAGTGAGTATTGTGGCGTGTCAGAAAAAAAACAATTCATACAGTTTTTAAAAAATCATTGCAAGTCCAATGTTGCCATGACATTCATGCTCATGATGGGTTTATGTAAACGTCTGACCGCAAATGTTGCATGGACAACAATGTACATAAGGAGAGCTCACAGCTCACTACGAAACCTCTCGTGCCATGGAGGAATCAGGGCAGTTTGGTTGTGGGTATAAACCAGTGAGATCAATTTCCTTAACTCGCTGGTTCCCAGTTCAACTCCTGGGAACCCACTGGCGTGCAAATTACTGTAAGAAGGGCTAAGCTAAATATGTCATGGAGTGAGCAAATCCTGACATACTGTAAATAGGTCTGTATATGGGTAGATAGGAAAAGCACAAAAGCACCTGAGACCAACTTTTAGTATTGTGATACTGTACAGTATATCCTAACTGAATGACACTGTCCATCTGCAGGATATCACAGTTTGTGTCTACACATGTTGCTAGAGCAATGTCATAACACACAGGCTCCAGATTTATTGACCTGGGAGTAGAAGCCATGTTCAGAAAATATCTGGATCAAGGCCCGACTCCCAGGGGTAGCAAAGGTGCACAGTCAACCTCTCCAGCGTCATTTCACTTTTGCCTATTTTATGAACATGTAATGCAGATGGACTAAGCACAGCTGTGCATGTCAAACACTGTACACTGTTTCCTCAGCAACTGCATATGTCTAATGGATTCAAGCTGTTTCGTGGGAGAACCTTAGGGCCTTTGTCTTGCTCATCTTCATTTGATCTATGCAGGAGCTGCGTGAGGGGGAAAGTGCGATTTTTGTTCCCTCTTTCATTCACTTTTAGAAGCTTGTGAGAGGAATGTGTTATCTGAGGCAAGGTCTGAGTGGGTCATAGCCTATTGTAGGCCATTGTGGAGTCTATACTGGAGTAAATGTGAGTCGAAAGAAGTCCCAGACTGGGAACGGAAGCTGGCATCTGGCTACTGTATGCTGCCTTTGTGGGGACTAAACAGCCTGTGCCCTAGACATTTATTCCCCAACGGCTGATAACAGCTGCACAATAGTTCTGCAACTTAGAAGGCTTTATTATGTTTTGTTCTTTTCCTAAATGCTAAAGCAGACGTGGAGGAGAGGCATTTGAAAGAATCCTGTGTCTTGATACTGCTAATTTGTTCCCTGAGTTTGGCAAACTGTATCTTGTGACACATACTCGGTGGATGCAGACAGAGTGGCCATTGTCTTTGCATTGTCTTACTCTTTTAAAATCTTCATGTGAACCTTTGTGAATGCAGTTTGTTTGGGGTCATTCGGCAAACCTTGAGTCAAAATCTGTGCTTTTACTACGAGTATTAAGGGTCAGAACATCCTGATGTCTTAGAGTTATTTTGTGGAAAGTTTATTTTTAGGAAAAAAACAAAAAAACAAAAACAACTGTAATAAAGATGATAAACAGATTGGAACTGAAGAGAAAACAATACAGGAAGAAAAGCTGGAGTAAGACAGAAGAGAGAGGTAAAGAAAGTGTTATTGATTAATATGATTGCAGAGGAAAACAGTGAAACGGATGCATGAATAGATATCGACTAAAGATGAAATAGGAGGAATTCTCTCCTAGGAAGAAAGGGAAAGATAAATCTAGAAACCCAAAGGAGGAGAAGAAAAGAGTAAGATAGATGTAAAGAAGATAAAGGGAGTGATGGACAGATAAAAAGGGAAAGAGAGAGAGAGAGAGAGAGACCAACCAGAGAAGGAGAGAGAGCGGCGGCGGTGTTCAGGTTCAGAAGCGGTTGCTCTGTCTTGGAGGTCGTGGATACGAGCTGTGTACTCTACAGAGGTGCATGGGCACGATGGAGGGCGACAGGAGGTAATAGAGGAAGGTGGAGGGGTGGGATGGGTAGGAGGTGGAGGAGATGATGAGGCATCCACAAATAGGATTAATCCAAAAAAAAAAAAAGAAAGAAAATAATAATAATAATTCAAATGGTAAGAAATGTTATTTTGGAACAGAATGAAACATTTTATTCTTTATTTCATGTAGAGGTTTATCTAAATTACTCATTTTTCTACAATATAATACCATAGACCCCAATGACACCATGGATGATATTCTTTAATTTAGTTAATGCGAGGCAGGAGTAATCCTAACAGTATGCATCATGGAAAAGTATGCGCCTTATGTCATTTTACAGACTACACCTGTTCTTTTTATGTGATTAATGCAAGCAAACAGTAGCTGTTCTAACAAGCTGAAGCGTCTGTGCTGTTCGGGAATTTTAACCGTCAAGTGAATGCGAACACTCGTGAATGCTAAATAAAATAAAATGGTAAGTCCAAAGGCGTCTCTCTTCGGTAGCCAATTGTTTTTTCATCATTTTATCATCTCCGTTGTCAGCTCGTATCATAATAAGCACATCTGTGGTTGGATTTTACACTTAATATCTTAAGTCTACATAATGTCCTCAATTTGAGGTTATATGTCGCAGTCCAGAATCATTAGCTCAACTTAGACGGCAGGTCATCGAATAGGAAATCTTTAATGAATAAATCTTTAGACTTAAAGTGCTGACATCTAAAAGTCCTTTCATTAGAGTCTGCTCTTCAAACACATGCTCAGTCTTATCCTTTTTGTCTGGAATCCTTGGAGTACGCATTAGATAAGGAGTAAGGAATCTGGCATGATTTTACTAAGACACCACTAGATGGCGCTTGTGTACCTACTGTAGATGAAGCTACATTACCTGGGACACTGGAGTTTGGAACCACTTTGTCTTATTATATAACCATTTATATATATTCTGTATGAGATTCCTTATTTTTTGTTCAAGGATACAAATCATAGAAGACTTCAACTGAAGCATGCTCTCCATACACATCTCAATGTGAGCATTCAGAGTATTATGTCTTTACCATAAGCTGATCTTTAAGGTGGTGTGTTTTGGACAAAACACCTGTGCTACAATATCAAAGTTTTAAGCTCTACAGCTGCATTGTAAAAAAGCAGGGTTCTGGCAAACCACATATGTGTATCCACAGTTTAGAAACAAAGCCTGAGATGAGAGCTCAAGCCAGCAACACTTCATACAATGCTTTCTTTGTGGTCTCACTGAATTCATCAACGCCAACGTACAGATGCTGAAGAACAACATGGCTGGGTGTGCCTTTCAAAGTAGTGTTATTTAATTTGTGAACGTTCCCTAAAAAGCTGGCAAACAAAACGTAAAAACAAAAGATGTGTGTTCTATGATTGGTATCATTTGATTTTATGCTTCCACCCCCCCTCCCAAACTTTATTCAATATCTTATTCAATGTATTATAAAGTTGCAAACTATCTTTCATTTCTACATTCGGGTCATCAATGTGTTTGATGCATACACATTATGTGAATTAATTATAGAGAAAGTAAAATGTTACAGTAGCTTACCTGCCACACGGTGAGCCACCAGCCCTTCCAGGTGGTGATTTGTGTTCTCAGGTTCAGCCTCTCCTGGCGGCGGGGAGGAAGCTGAGTAGCCCCTAAAGGGGGCACTGTGTGAGCTATCCTCTGGAGAATCAGGAAACTGAGAGACTGTGCTGGGGGGATAAGTGTTAATAGGCTTCAGATCCAGACTATTAACTGGAGGAGAGGGTCCAGAAGAGGGAATCAGACCAGTCATATCTGGAACTGAGGAGTGGCACGGAACTGCTGACCTCTGAGGACTCTGAAAGGATGGTTCTGTGAGTTGGGACTGCGATGTAGATGGAGTCTTTTGGACAGGTGACATATGTTGCTGGGGCTGCGAATATTCAATCCTTGAATGTATGGCAGTATCAGCCTGATAGGAAGGCCGAGCCTGTGTCTGGGAGAAGGATGGCTGGGTTGTGATGACTGTGCCATCACCGGAAGGTGCACTGTAAGACTTGGGAACTTGCATATGAGCCGGATCCAAGTCCAGCATGAGCAGATTGAGAGCCTCGATTGATTGTTCAATCTCATTCTGTGAAGGAGCTTTAGGGAAATCAGGCAGACTGTGGCTCTGGAGTGCAGGGCTGAAGTGTACCCCATCTACAACTGGTTCCTCAGTAACGCCAAACTGCTGCCAGACATTTAGACCACGCTGCACAGCATCTCTGCTACTGGTGGTACGTGCTGGAGCTTTGGGCATAAGCTTCTGTTCAGTACTGGGTGTGGCTCCAAAAGACTGTGAGCGACAGATGCCTCCATTGTGGCTGGCATAACCACTAGATGGTAGCTCAGAGTTGCCCAGACTCTCCTGAGTGGAGGACAGCGAGCCGTAATGTAGCGCTGCATGTTCTGTGTCCTTTCCATGCCTGCTTCCCTCCAAGTAGGGCATGCCCTGCCCATTGATCACTGTCTCAGATTGATAGTACAAGTCAGCTGGGGTGGCTCGTCCCTCAAGCGAGGACAGAGTACCTAAGCTGTCCACACTGTTGCCTTCTTGGCTGTTGGGCAGGTCATCATCCAGGATGTCCGTCTCCCTATCTATGCTGTTGTGTCCATTAACATGAACCTGTGCTGGAACAAGGTGGAGGATACCACTTCCTCCTCCACCTCCTCCCCCGTGACTATTTTGGTAACCTGGCTGGTGCATGGGAGCCTCCAAACCACTGAGCAGTTGATCCAGCTCTTGCTTCTCCTCAGGACTGAGGGGTTGATTGGGCTGCTGGATTACTGGCACTGCCTGCTGAGCAGGTTCATCAGTGCGATCAGTCTTAATGGAGGCAGTAGAGTTTCCAGAATCACTGCTAACAGACAAAGCGTGATCCACTGGAGCAGGAGTGTGTTCAACAGTGGGCTCAACTGCTGTGGAAAGCCCGTTAGCTGTAGCATCGAGTGAATCTTTTTTACGGACTTTAGCGTAGAGGCTACCATCCAGAGGACCTTGCATATGAATGACGTCTGTAAAAGAACAAAAACCCTGCTGTCAGTATTTGTATATGTGTCACGTCCAACCACCCTGCACGCTACAAATGTCTAGTTGGGTTTCATTTCAAGTTGAACAACTTTGCATATATTAAACAATCCTGTATAAACAAGACAATCCTCATGTAATACTTATTGTATATTGAACCGGAATATTATTTCATACAGAATTGGTCATATAATTAACAAGTGAACAATGATTTCTGTTTTCTGTCAAGAATATAAACCCTGTGGAGGCAGCATTATTTTTCATTGGTTTGATTGATTGTACCAAGGTCCTACCTCATGCCAGTGTGAGCCCCTCCCTTCATGAAAAACAAAACAAAACACCCACACACTTTAGATTTAGACACACCCCTGGACTATGATTCAACAACGTATTCCCTGGCACTACTTATCCAAAGCTCTGACTCACCTGTGGAAAAATTAAATGTTGAAGGCATTTTGGAATTAAGGCATCACTGCCTACATCATCTCACTTGTACATGCACACCCACTGGCTTGGGCAGCTGGAAAGTCCATTTATCTGAAGCTCCTACAATGAACATTTTGTTTTCTTGAGGATCAGCTTCATCATAACAAGTGATGGACTGACGAGGCTCTGCTTACACTGTGGGATCAGCAGTTTTTTGTTTCATATAGTCATTGTATAAAATTGTTTCTCTGTTTCAATGCACAATCTGTATCATCAGTCTGATACCTACTACAGTAGAGTATAACTCTAATGATAAAGTTACCTGCCACTTTTTGTTCTGTTCTATGACATATAATCAATATAAAAAGCCATAATAGCTGATGGGACAGTTATTCATACACTGCCTGTGAAATATGGATGTGCATATGAAGCAGGAAGAAAATAATGCATATGAACCGATGTATACAAATATCTAAAAAATATCTAAGTAAATTAAACGTCTTACACAGGCCACATTAAACTGTACTCAAGCTACAGTCCCATAGAACATACAAGCAGGTTTAAAAAATGGTAAAAAATTCACGTTCCTTGAATTCCCAATATTTACAGTGAGTCAATTTCAGTTCAACTCTTGCTGTAGCCTGACCGAAAAATATTCTTACAAATTTGAATGAGGACGAGTTAGATTTGGTTTGATTTCATTCAAATAGAATGATAAAAAATGGTATAAACATTAGCTGTGCCTGTAACCTTCACCTTAGAAACTCTTAACTTAACTCTTAACTCTTAGCTTAACTAATTTCCATGCATGAGTCACATTTTTGCCAAATCTTGGTGGAACATCAGTTACGTCTCTACAGAGGTATTCTTTTAACGACAGGTTTTCCGACCTTTATCGTAGAGAATCTCCTGTCCTGAACATTTTAGTGTTTTTCCCCATCTTTAACACACCTAAAGGTAACTCGGTAATGACTGTTAATCAGCAAATTAGTTGGCTCACATAGCACTAAAATGTGCAGGGCAGCGGGTTCTTCGGGACAAGGATTGGAAACCTGTATGGGGAGTCCTTCTTTCTACTGTCTATAATGGTTTCCAAAATGTACTATAGATATTAATTACAGAAACCCCTCGTTATGGCTTCTATACGTATATTCAAACCTGCTCTTTTGCTCCATCCAGAGCTGCATTAGTCAGACACACCTACATATGCGCAATGTTTTACTATCGTTCCACTCAAGGACCTTTCCAAACTTATTGGCTGAAAGTACCGGCTAGCCTTGCCTTAATCAGCCCAGGCTTCCCGCCAGCACCTCCCTTTAACGGCCCGGCCTGGAAAAACTGAGCGTTTTCCCTCATCACCCATACTTTCCCCTTAACTAGGAAAGCTCCAAAAATCATTCGTGAGCCTTTCCAGCATGCTGAGAAGCAAAGTCCTCAATGAGGGGGCAACACATCCGTCGGGAAGCTAAGAGAACAGCGCATTATGTATAACTAAGTGAAACTAAGTTAAACTGTGACATTTACTAAGGTAGCTAAGACAGGTTCTCATATTTTATTGACACCTAAATACATCCATATGAGTGAACAGTGTCATTTGAGGAACTGATGCTGTCAGAATCTTCATGTGACACTCAAGCTTTAAAGATGGAAGGAGACAGACCTCCGTCCTGAAAAAGGAACTGCCTTCTATTTCAGCATGCATTTTATCCCTATTTACATGCACCTGTGATCCGCCATCATTCCTATATTAGACATCAACATCCTCCCTTCCCAATCATCAGAGGTATAAATAGCAGAAGGCTAACACATGTTAGGAGAGGCAATTAGTGTTCATAATAATAGAGGAACTCAGAAAGGCTCGCAAACTTTCCCTACCTGTTAAGGCATCCCATTCTGCAAGTTCTGCATAATTTCTTAATTACTTTATGATCTGCAGTGGTCTTCTTCTATACTGTTCCGCTAACTGAACATTAGTGAGCTGTGGGTAGAGAGAGAGAGAGTTGCTTTGGCTCACCCCTCACACTCCTCCCACCGAGGCCACCAAACCGATTCTGAGACACTCCAGTAGAGACGCTCTATAATGGACTGCCTGTCTCTCATTCTCTCTCTGTCTCTCTCTCTCTCTCATGCTCTCTTTCTGTTTTCTATAACCCAACTATGATGATACTGTGTGATTTTATCCTGTACCAGATGAGCAACTGACATCTAATGCCATGACATCATACAGTCTTTCACTGCCCCTCTGTCTCTTCTCTCTCATTCACTCACTCCAACTCTCTCTTGTTCCATAAGTGATACCCTATACCAGACTTGGACATGTAATCAAAAGAAGAGAAGCCGAAATTAAATTAGACATGTAACTAAATGCATACCTTCCCCAAAACACACACACACACACATCCTTACAGACCCGGAACACATTAAGCAAACATACCCGGCAGTGAAGGAAAGACGGAGCACTAACTAAGAACAGGGGGGGGAACAAAAAGAAAAACAGAAAAAAGGGACAAATCATGGGATATCCAGCAAGAATATTTAAAGTTTATATGTAGATGAGTGTCTCCATATTGTTTGGATCATACAATATTAGAACTGACTTGACCCCCTCTTTAATACATCATACGGTGCAGACCTGAATTTGCCGCAGAACTCACCGCTCCTTCATGGACCCCGGTTTTGAGCCAGCTGGCTGTTTATTGGACAGTCTGGCCTGAACACCATGGAAAAGCTCTTCCCATTCAGCTATGCTAAAACGTGAACAAAAGCGTTCCTTTTTAAATGCCATTTGCAGTGAGGGAAAGAGAGAAACAGACAACATTGTATACTGAGTTTAAATGCGTTTTCAGAAAGCGTTTAAACCGAGGCGACTACCTTTGCGTCAGTGTCATCTCGTTTGAAGAAAGACACACCAAGCCGACACATTACACAGCGCATTAGGAGACCACTGTCTTCCTTATTCCCCCGAGTTCAGCTGGTGAACAGAGCTACACAACCAGATATTTTTTAACCCCCCCCCCAACCACGACCACAACCACCACAAACTTCTCCCTAATTTAGTCATCGCCAATTCTCACCACATCCCAATACTTTTTATCTTTAAACTCCCAAAATTGCCTTCCATATTCCTGCACAAAGCCAAGGTGAATCATGTAATTAAAGCCTTGATGGCTGATGGTGGAGTTAAGTCAGGTGGGCTGTAAGAATAGTTTGTAGTCCTGGGTGTTGAGAAACAGTGTGTAGGTTGGATCTCAATTCACAACATGCGCTTATAAGGATAAACGTATGATGGGTGCTTTAAAATTAATGCTTTTAAAGTTAATCCCTTGTGTACAGGTAATGATTTCCAGGGACGTTCCGCTGTATTCAGCTTTCTGTTGGTCTAAGAGTGGAAAAGCCGTGGGCTATTTGGAACACTATATGAAACTTTGCTTCAGCCATAACAATGATTTACAAATGCAGTACAGGAACTCCGTATGTGTCCCTACATGGCTGTGTGGTGAAGATTTTCAGAACAGTACGGTATCTGATTTAACATTAATTCATTGATGTCCACTGATGGTTAGTCAATGGCTGAACCATTAAAGCACCCTTGATCTCGAACACTAAAGCAGTTCTCAAGGACCTGATGTTGGCTCAAATCCAAACTCCATTAGAACAATGCCTTCAATCTTGCCCATGTCCTAAACCAAGGGCAGCAAATGTCAGCCGCTTTTACGTGAGTAATAATACATACCTTTCAGAAACATGTATCTCACAAAATGCTTTACCAATCAGGTTTTTACAAGTGTCTGATAAGCCTGGGGCCTAAAAAAGTCGAGAGAAGTCTAACTCAACTTTCACATCATCACATCAGCATGATATCCGAATACATACACTTACAGGCCCCACTGCAGAATTGCACGAGCTAAAATGTCTCCTGCAGTGACTGCAAACCGCACACTGCCCTCTGTTATATGAGCTAATTATTATGGGTTAAGTAAGGCATCTGGAATGCCAAAAGGTCCCTTGGGATGAGTTAATTTACATCTCAGGGCAAAGAAGCAGGAAGTTTTGGGGGGGTCCTAGCACTCCATGCCCCCAGGAGGACAGACACAATCCTGAGTTATGACACATACAATGCTTTGATAGTTAGACATGCTATACTTAGAGGCCGGGAACACTGGGTCCAGTGCAGGGCACTGTGTACCCCGCGCACATACAGAGTTACAGAAAGGGTTTAAAATGCACACCAAGCTCAGGATCAAACAGGGATCCTGAATCTGTGAGGTTGAGCTACCACCCCCCAAATATTACGCAACATAGGCAAAGATATAAAGGTTTACCTGCACAAATCAGAATGAATGTTATAAAAAAAAACAAAAAAAAAACATAAAATACATTTATGATTTAACAGCAAGGTTTCACATGTCTAAAACCACTGCCAGAAATTGGGCAATTTGGTGCAGGAGGGGAAAAAGACAGAAAGATAACTAATAAACCAGCACTGGTGCAATAATTAAATGTGTAATACACTAACCTAGTGCAGTAACTGCATGTTCAATACATTGAACCAGTGCAATAATCACGTGTGATAAAACCAGTGCAGTAATTATACATACAGTAAAATCAGGGATATGCATATGTGTGTGTGTGTGTGTGTGTGTGTGTGTGTGCAGGAGGCAGGGGTAGCTCAGTGGCCAAATGCTATAAATGTATGTCTGTATTTATATCCTTCTTTATTGTTTACAATATTTTTACAGTACTTATTGTATTGATGCACCAGAATTTCTAAGTACTGTGTATGATGACAATACAATTATTCTATTCTATTCTATCTATTTCTGTGATCCTCATGCTACTAAGTTTTTATCAAGTGCTCATGTAAAGGGACATGAGAACCACTAAAGTGTCTGCACTGATACTTGTGGTGTCATGTAACGCCGCTGTAAAACCGTAAATCTGAGTAGGACAGTGCTGGGACACAGAGAGGCACAGACAAAAAGACATGTTTTAAGATGGCTGAATGCAGTATCATCTGATGTATTCACGTCCATTTGGTTCACTTTACTGTGTGCTAAAAAAAAGCAAAGAGCTTCCTTAAAGTCCTGACAAGACTCCAGCCTCTGCAACTGCACACTAAGCATTTGAGGGAAAACAACAAAACTCGAATCCCAGAAGTGTATTGGCTCTTATCTCAGCTCCGAGTGCCATAATAGCAGTTCTTAAGTACAGCACATTAAATATGCATTAAAGATGTTTTGGACCAGCAAGACGTAAAAGTGTTAGACGACTGCAGGATGAGAGAAAAAAATGGTCCACTGAGACACGGTAAGGTCAGATATTCATCTAGTGGGAAGTGCTGAATGTGGCTGCATCAGCAAAGCTAAGAAGACTCTTTGTGTTTATGCAACATAATTGAAAAAAAAACAAGGAAGATGGAGATGATTAATTCCTCCTTCTCTTGCATTCCCAGCATTCACCTTCTCAAAGGTCAGATACTGAAACACTTTTTGAGTTACTCTCCATACTGTCATAAGCACTATTCAGACGGGACTAGTTTTACTGGGGGACGTTAGAGAAATTTCTCTTTTCACAGAGATAATTTGTGATTATAATCCCGTCCGAATCTGCCATGTCTGTCTTTTTCTCACAGCGACTTCTGTAAAAATTCCAGAGCAAATTACCTACTGTTTTTCAGCAAACACAGCGGTTTTCTGAAAAATCTAATCCCGCCCGAATGCGAATGTCTGTGTGTCTTGTGTGTTTTGGTCAACGTGAACTACCGTACAATCTCTAGCACGCCGGGATTCGAGTTTCTGCTTTCTACGCTCCAGTAGAAATCCTCATCCTCAACATGTGGTCTTGCGCAACGCCCACATGTAAAACACAGACACGTCTACTGCACCTCCGTAATAAACATGGAGATGTTAGTCTCGTCCGAATCCATATATGAAATGTCCCCCAGTAAACACCCCCCAGTAAAACTTGTCCCGTCCGAATAGTGCCATAGCATGCAACTTTTTTTTTCTGACTGGAGAATTTCTAAACCAACAGCAGTCTCTCAAAATGCATGATTTAAACCGGTCCTAGACTAAATGTTAATATTACTTTCAGTTAAATATTCTAGTGAATCAAGCCAAAACCAAACTCTCTTTGCATGCAGCGCTCCATGTGAGTCAAGTTTAAAGCCAAACATTTTATTAGTAATGACGCAGCATGTCAGGAAAAGTAATCAAGCTCGACTCTGAGCACTGAAAAAAACAAAAAAAAGACAAGATACAGTATGCAGGAAGCTGCTCTTTTCTGGCATAGTGGCCAGCTGTGGTACTGTAGAGACCCAACATGGTCATTCCTCTCAAAACATAAAACACCCCCACACACACATATCATGTGGAGAATAACATCAATGAGTGTCATGATGGTTCTCTCTCCAAATCTGGTTGATTTTAATACTATGAAAGATGCTTAAGCTGGGCTGCACAGTGCAACCCAGTGTATTTCCCGTGTGAAAGAACTACAGACCTATTCTTGGTACATGGTGTGTCTAAGAGTGAACAACATTTCCCATCTGCCAAAGCCATCTCCATTTATTCGGGTCATGCAAAATGAGGAAAAATGATGCTACAATGGATATTAGATTCAATGTCGCTGTCAACGCTCCTAACTCTACCAAAATGAAAAGGTATTTCAGTGTAACAGCATGATGTCGTTGATATGTGTGTTTGTCAATTCTCATAGGATCGTAATCAGACAAAGCTACCACTAATTAGAGTATCAGGTTTTTATACGTCCACTATCTACACCACTTCTAATGTTTAGGGTTGCGGGGAGCTAGGAGACTAACCCAGGAAACTCAGGGTGGTTTTGTCAGTGTCTCCTTGTACATGGGGCGGGTCTTGCTCGGTGAAAGGGAGGTCCCCGGTTTAGTCCCTGCCACTGCCGGGCTGCCACTGTTGGACCCTTGAGCAGGGCCCTTCACCCCCAAGTGGTCAGATACAATCAGAAATGTCAGATATAGCTCCAGAGTGGGGAGGATCTGTCTCATGATATACTAGATGGATGGCACCTACACAGGCCCCCTTTTCCCCTCCTGTGCATGAGTGCTGACACCAATCAGCTATAAGATTAAAATACAAAATATTCTGACTTCACAAGACCATCGTATGTATGCTGTGGTGTTTATCAGCAAGTCCTTTTACTGCACGGTGATGCCTCAATTGATCGATTAGTTTGTCCATCGAATTCCATGGTTTCTGAGTTGGATTGAGATGTGGGGTATTTGGAGGCTGGATCGACAACCTTGAAATGCCTTGCCTGTGGCTTGCTGTGATGTGCTGGGTGTTCTGATACCTTTTTCTTATGGCCAGCATTGACTTTTTTCAGCTATATTAGCTTTTCTTATGTCAGTTATTTCAGTACAGTATCTTCAGACTACAGTGTGCTGTCAGGCGACACATATAAAATGTGTGATAAAAGCCATTTTTAGTGCAAACTAAATGATCAGACTCATGGAATTATAACTAAAAATGCACAAAAACTAAAGAAACCATGATTTAAATCCCAGGTGGGCCAAATGGAACACTGGCATCATCATCCTGGAGACCTTTAAAAAAATCCTCCTTCTCATATTAAATCCAGGCCATCTGAGTGGCTGTGTAACTATTAAATGCAGAATAAAAAAATGTTTTCAACTGAAAGTCTGTCTTGATTAAATAGCCACATTTAAATGAAGCCAAAAGACTGTACTGTATGTTCCACAGATATTTTTCAGTACAACTGAGATGGCTTTCTTTCCCCTCGAATTATTAGCTCCTTATTTGCTTGTGAACCCAAATTCCATAAAACTTGGGCCCACTGTTCCAGTATTACAACTACCTGAGAGAATAGTAAGTAAAGAATTGCAATTAAAATTGAAGCCGGGGGCAACTCTGTAAATCTCTCAGACAATACCATAATTAGTTACTGGATGACTGTTAAATCACCAGTGTTGAGTTTAGCTTTTGGGTTTTGTCCAAAAACAGCCTCAAAAACCAATAAATACTAAAAGAGTAGGACGATTTCTGGCACTGTGGATGCATTTCTATTAAATTCACTATGGTAAAGGTACAACTTAAAAATGTCCCAGGGGAATATGTTTAAGAAATGCACTATATGAGTGATATCACTAGCATTAGCAATATGTCAGAGCAGTGATTGGTTAACCGATTCTCTATAGACACTGTGGAGCTTATAAAAACGAATGGGTGGAGACACTGTCTCATAAATATCCATACCACAGCCATCTGTTACAGGTCAGAGAAAGCTATTTAGGGAGACTATCTGACCCATGCCGAGGTATGTGTAGAGGCCTGGAAAACATAAAGGAAACAAGACAGTCGTGTATTATAAAGTCAAAAAAGTTGAACGAGATCCTTTCCTTCTGTTGTCCTCCACCCAGACTTACAGTTCCCATCAGACTGCTTAAAGTTTGGAGAGAAACATAATGACTGCAGCTGGAGAAATGGTGTAAGTGCCGAAGTGAATGTCAACAAAGCATGGGTCGGGTCTTCCTATGTTTCCCCTAGCAGGACAGGTCAAAACGGCTTTATTTCCACAAAGCGCACTAGCTTCCAAGGTTGCCCCCTGCTCAGAAACGCTAACCAAGCCAATAAAGGAACCCCCCCTGAATAAAAGCAAGAACACCAAATAAATAAGTCTCTGGATCTGTTATATAGTAACAAGCCAGGCTGGAACATGTTTCACTGTTACACAACTCTCACTGTCTGGGCTCAAAGCAATGTAATCTTTAAAGACCCAACTGATGAAGGCAGATTACTCTATCCAAAGAAACAGACGAAAACATTTATCATCTGTATAGTGGTTCAACCTACTATTTTCTTCGGCAAAAATCCAAGTTGGTGGCAGATCCAAATGCTGATGTCAAAATTATTTTACAAAGCAAATCGCATACGCTAGACTAGAGCAGCTACAACAGCATGTAACAGGCGAACAAGACAGAGCAATTTAGCAAGGTCAAGCTCAAAGTAAAGCTGAGCTACGTAAGCAAATGTGCCCAGCTGATACAGGCACTCACTGCTCCCTGCCAGTACTCCAGTTAGACTCCACATGTGTGCAAACTGAACAAATTGGTGACAATTCCCACTCTCGTGTCTGCAAAACAGCCATAAAAGTCAGACAGACCACACACGTACTGTATCACATGCATCAACAAACGTCCATTGAAGGAAAATGAGCAACGTGCACCTCTGGTGTCATGTGTTAACAGGTGGAAACTGTAAAATATTCGGCACCATGCTGGCAGGCTTGTCTCTCCATCACAACACTTGTTAAATGTCATGAGCTCATAGTCTGTCGAGCATGCTCTCAACAATACAGTCTGTCAAAAGGGTTAATGCACATTTGAAAGCATTTGCTTCTCCATATACTGTATAATAAATCTTCTTATACCAGCTGTACGAAGGGTTAATTAGATCCAATTCTGCTATGGATATATTTACATACAGTATGTATGATCTGCACTTACAGTATATGCGGAGCTAACCACACAAACACAGCGTAATGGTTTTCTGTGGAAAAAACTGCGGAGCTCAAATAGCCGATCCGAGACTTGAAAAAGGGTAGGAACTGTGTTTAAAAACGTGTTAACCACATTCAAGCTAACTCTGTCAAAATCAGTCTGGTCTGTGATGGCTTGAAAAATATTTACCGCAGTGTGGCTTTTCTACTGTGGTAAAAAAGCTGTTAGGGCAGAAATGAGGCAATTATTACACAATTACACAGCCCAAACTGTACACTTAAAACCAGGATAAACACAAATATACACCATCAGACTACATACCTTCTAACTCCATTTGTTCTGATTTTAATTTGTTTCTACACTGTAAAACAATGCTGAAGGCATCCAAAATATGCAATGATCTGGTTTGAACAGTTGATATTGAGATGTTTCTGCTACTTATGCTCTGTAAAGCCTACATAACGACTATCTAATGTGCTGTTTAATTTGTGATTTTTGAGGCTGGTAACCCTAAATTAACTTCTCCTCTGCAGCAGAGGTAAGTTTTGGTCTTGCTTTCCTGGGATGGTTTTCATGAGAGCCGTTTTCATCATGGTGCTTGATGGGTTTTGCAAATGCACTTATAATCTAATAATCTTCATGCAAGAACTATTCTAGAACGGCTGACCTTCACATCTTAAAAAAACAATTGATCATTGTGTATTTGCTCACTCCAAAATCTCATGCATTGTTCTAGAATGTAGAATATAAATCCAAACTTGTGTCCAAACTCTTGACAGGTACTGTGTATACAATGGCTAATCTCAGATTACCTCCAATGTATGATGGCCTGGCCCTTTACATGTTAAAATTGAACCATTTTTATGATTGTACCGTTTTTAAAATTTGGATAAACTGAAGATCTAAACAGACTGATAATCTAAAAAGCAACTTCAGTTTCGAGATTTAATTTCATTACTTAAACTAGTAAACATAAAATAAAAGTATAGTATGTAAATATACAGCACTCCTTATGTCATATTTGGTAAAAACCACAAACTGCAAATCATCAGAAAAAAGTCACAGTCAACACCAAGAACTCTGATCTAATCATCAGGTTGGAATTTTAGTGCAGCTTTTTAAAATTTTACTTTTGCACAAAAACAGCATGTAAAAAAAAAAAAAACAGTTCTGTGATTGATTGATTGATTAATTGATTGTTAAAATTTAATAAAGTTCAAGCCTACCTGTGTACAGACAGCATTCGACAGCTTATTATCCTTCAAAACAAATCTTGTGTCTAAGCAGCAGCTGATCTGAAATCCTAAAATCCTAAAGACCATAAAATGTGTGTACAGCGAACACAAGCTACTGCATCATTCCTTGTCTAGTGAGAGACAACAAAAAGGTCTTTAGTATCTCGAGAGGCTGGAGGAGTTGTCTGTAGCTCACTCACTGCCTCTCTGACAGAGCCTGTCCGGTCTCATCTCCCCACCTCCACACTTTTCACACCCAACCATTCGGAAAATGTCGTGACCATGGACTCTGGACAAATATGAGACAAGCCACGGTAAACAAGACCCCAGAGGTCCCTCCTGTGAGCAAGGCCGTGAGATCTGGGGCACGTCATTGGATCCCTGGGAGAACCGCTTTGCAGTCACGTCCTTCTCTTCCGCTCAGGCCAATTCAAGTCCCTGGTTTATGGCAGAGTTTAAGTGTTTTATCTTCTTTTTTTTTATCTGACTAATAAATGTAAATAATTCATCCGGACGAAATTCGGCTACTTATAAATAAGGAAATTCAGCTGTGGGTCTCGGTTAAAATTTGGCTCCAATGGTCCATCACAAATGTAGACACTATGTGACAGTGAAGTGTGTGCTGTCAAACCCTATCCTCTGAGGTTATCACAGTCACATGATAGGCAGCATATAATCTGCATGTAACATGTCAGTAAAGATATAACCTTTGACCTATGTTATCCTACTCATTTGTAGAGCAATCAACTGTAATTATGGCTCACTGGCCTGGGTAATAGTTTCCAACAGCCACAATATTTACTCTACATATGCACACTTTATATACTCTTTGAACAGTAATTATTTCTGTATAATTCTTGATGCACTCATCAGATCTCTCACATAGCTTTGAACAAAAGACAGAGGCTAAATGTATATGGAATTATACATACAGATTTTAAGCATCAATATAATCACTGTCCATGTTTTCAATCTTAGCAATACAGTTAAGATGTATTTGAAATAAAAACAAATGTCTGAATAAATGAATGAACTAATTTCTATCTTGTAATGCATTGTTCCAAGATGAGACCCCAACTTGGAAATTTGTGTGAACAATACACAAACAATTAACTTGCATAATGCCTAATAAAATGTATATAGTGTATAATATCTTCCTCAGTCTATGTTACTGCATTTTCAACATGGTGTGACGATCTTAAATACAATAGATGTGACGTTCGACCTCTTATCTCACTCCGGATTCTGTCCTTTGGCTCTCAAGACTCAATGGAACTGTTTGTCCCAGTTTAGTGTTTTTGTGCAGCAGTAATCTGAATTCCTGCTCTGTCTGTCTGTCCTACATGACTACAGCGTGCGCGTTGTAGAATGTTCTCTCGTATTCTTCTCCAGCTGGCTCAATGCCTCAGGCTAGCTGGAGGCGTGGCTTGTTAAAAACTCAAGAACTTGGCCTCTTGACCAACGGTTCCAGCCAACCACAGAGACAGACTGGTTTACAGCAGCGTTTCGAAGGCTATAGCCAAAAGATCAGCGTCCCCTTATTTCTGGCTGGCCTATTTAAAGCAAGGACTGTTTAGCAGGATTGAATGTTTTATGGCTAGACATCTCAAATGACTTAGAGTGGGAAATGAGGTAAAAGAATGTGTGGTCTGAAAGGACCGAAGCCTTGAAAATTTTGGACATACTAAAGAAGCAATAAATACAGATATATTTAACTCCTCATGTTTCTTTTTTCTCAGTATATTGGACTGCGATATGATTTAAAATAGAATTTGTTTAAAAAAAGCATTATGTATGAGTACTTTCTTAGAAATTAGAATACAACTGAAATTTTGCATGAGCTATAGCTGTTATAAAGCTATATAAATAATCTTGGTCAGATACTGACCATCTCTAAACTGCTGGACTTACAGAGGTGCCATCAGTGGCAAAAGACTAGAATGTGCTATATGTGGCCTGCTGACACCACAGACACAAGGTGGGTTGGGAGAAGTAACCAGGATTTAGTGGTTAGCCATGGTGTTGTCAGGTGTCCTCACACCATCTTCACAGTTGCATCCAACTGAAAACCAGAAGCCATGACTTGGTCTGTTTACGATTTGCAACGCATTCGTATATAAAGCTTGGGGTTGACAGTTATACCAGCACCCGGTTCTGAAAAATATAGTACAGTTTGATATATTAAAGAAAGAGCCCAACTAGATTACTGACATAACTTGGATTCACATTATATAAATTCAGTGGTCTTTTAAGATTATTACTAGTCATGCTTTATACCACAGCACGCTTAAATTCTCATAATGTGTTGATTTATTATTATATTAGTTATAACTGAGTGGTGGCTCAGGCAGCTAAGGCTCCAGGTTGTTGAAGCCCTGCTGTTGGTGGGTTGCCACACCCCATACTACCCAGTCAATGCATGCAGGGCTGATCCCAAGCCCGGTTGGAAAAATTGGAGGGTTGCATCAGGAAGAGCATCCAGCATAAGACTTGTGCCAAAATTGTGTGTGGGGCGGATGGTCTGCTGTGATGACCTCTTGACGGCAGCAGCCGAACGAAAGTATAACTATGGGGCAGTGGTGGCTGAGTGGGTTGCGGTTCTGGTTTACTGATCAGCATTTTAAGCCCCAGGTCCAGCCACTTTTAGGCCCTGAGCAAGACCTTCAACCCTGTCTGCTCCAAGGGTGTTGTATCATGGCTGACCCTGCACTCTGATATGCAAAGAAGAGAGTTTAATTGCGCTGTAATGTATATATGACAAATAAAAGCATGGCCATGACAGTGGTTCTGGCTGTGACATAATGATTTACATTATTTATATTATTTATGGATTTACATTATATTTCTGTTATACTCCTGAGTTATACTATATTTCTGAGTTGAACTCACCCAGGAGACTTGGAGCACGAGGCAGGGGAATCCCCTGGACATGGTGCCAATCCATCGTAGGGCACACACTCATTTACACACTATGGGTATAATGGGAATGCCAATTAGTCTAATCTGCAGATCTTTGGACTGTGGGAGGAAACCGGAGTACCCGGAGGAAACCCACCAAGCACAAGGAGAACATGCACACAGAAACGGGAATCAAACCCGGACCCTGAAGGTGCAAGCGACAGTGCTAACCATTACACCACCATGCGCCTATGTAGTTACAGTATAATATAATTATAATTCTGCATTACTGTAGTAACGTCTCTTACAAGGGATTTGTAGAGCAGACATGTTACTTGAAATAAAATCTAATAATAAACACATTTAAACCCACATATGTAGAATTAATGATGTGATTATTTTAATACAGTAGATGTTGTAGGTTTTATAAGTACAGCATGAACACAATGAACCCTAGGCTGAAATATGAACAAAGAATGGGTTAGCCTAACCAGAAACATTCTGCAAAGTTTAAGGTAAAAGTATTTTTTGACCCGTTTCCTCATGTTTCACTATCATCAGTACTTTATTACAGAAAAGCATGTAGTTTTGTTTATTCCTATGCCATCCTCCTGATGGTGTCTTTGGACAAGCATCATAGCAGAAGTGACACTTTATTTGAATAAAAAATGATGACATTGCCAGAACTTTTTGGCCATGATGGTGCTAAACCACTGAAGTCTCTGTTGTGCAAACCTGGCTTTAATCAAGCAGCCCAACCAGTCCCAATATGGAATTTATTGTGTTACTTTTTCTAAAATCGGGTCTTACTGTAAACACTCAGCCAGTTTAAATTCTTGAATGCCTGGCACGGTTACAGATGTGCCGCAAAATCCTAAAAGGTCCCTGACTCTCTGTGCATTGTCATCGAACATTTCCCTCGAATCAAAACAGATCCTCCAATTTAACAAAGCTGTACAAGGACAGTAAACCCCCATGTTCAAGGATAATGTGAAATCATGGTTATATCAGAACTTAGTTTACTTAAATAATGAGAAAAGCCAGCAAAGCCTGAAAACAACTTGCGGATGAATTTACTTGAGGAATGTGAGGAAAAGCACTGCTAACTCTATTAGAGCTGATTGAATCAGGCTCTCTGTCTCTCGCACACTGACAGCATATAGGACAGCTTATTTAAGCTGCTCACGCAACCAGAGCAATCATGGAAAGAAGTTTCTGGCCAAAGTTGTGGCCAGTAAGTGCATGGAAATGGATTAGTATGGTTTTGATGCTGGCGAAGTAAACAGCCAACAGCCAATGAAATTAGTTCACCCATTTTAGGACACAGAGAATGTTGAAACCTATTTGATGACTATATAAGGACACCCTATTCCTAAAATAGTAACCTGCCACAGTCAAGACAGGGGATGCTTTAATATTTAATATTATTTATTTATTTATAATGGAAAACCTACCTTCCATTGAGTCTTCATAGCGCTGATTAAAGTTTTCATAGGAGTCCCAGCGGATGAGAGGATCCTGGGTATTGTAGTCAACAGAAACACTGGGTCCGTTCTCCAGGTGGCCCATTCCTTAAGAAGAGAAAGCAGCTTTTTAGCTCCGGGAATAAAATATAGCTCAGATTCCACATTGCCCATTGGTTATATGTCAGTATAAATATTGTTCTATTTGAGTCCTTACCTTGGATTTTCTCTGGCCCAAACGAAAAGACGAACTCTACTTTTCCATATTCAGGAAATCTATCATCTGAAAGAGGAAATCAGTAGAATTTTACAACACTGCGGTGACCTAGAACTGTTTAACCTTGTTTTTGGAACTGCCATTAAAGTTACAGTATGCAAGGATGAACTGTAATAAAAATACAGGCAAGCCTTTTTTTATCCACTACCTCACTATGTCCATGAAAACTATGTATGCTTTGTGGTTTGCCTTTAAAAGAAAAGACTCTGGGACTAACTTTGACGCCAAAAAAATGTCAATGAAAAAATCAAGAAACATCTACAGTAAGTGTTCTAGGGTATCTCCGAAATGGTTCTGATATGACAGTCTGATATGACAGCACTTCCATTCCTGTAATAATAATCAGTCATAAATGCATGCATGTTCCATGCACAATACCGGCCAAGAGTGGCTGATCCTGAAACTCCTAATAACGGGTGACTTTATGTAGACGTAAAGTAAGTCGTAACTTCAATGGACATTGTCCTGATGTAGCATATTGTGTATGCTATCATTTAGGAAATGTGCATGCTTTTCTCCCCATGCATTGCACCTAAAAGTCATTATTTAGGTCTGGTTAGTGTCCTTATTTTCAACATGTGTTTAAACACAAGGTCAGGGTTGTGCTTAGTTATACAGCAGTCCTGCCTGGTCCTGATTTTGAATAAAGGGGAATAAAAATAATAAACTTGAAAAGCAAAACAACTGACTGTTTATATTGCCCAAGTGTTGCAATGCCAGGTTGCAGAACATATACAATATGTATATGTATACTATAATAGTAAAAATAAATTAATACTAATAATAATATATCTATAATACTGTATCTGATGCCGATTACCCATATTAACTAGAACTAAAGAATAAAACAGGATATATGTTTTTTGCTGACTGTAACAACACACTGACACTGAAAGCTCCTTCTGAAAACGCAGGTGTAAGTTGTTAGTGTATAATGAGTATACTAGTATAGTCTGTGCAGCTGGAATTACTGCAAAGTCTTGTAGTGACTCAATCAACATCTTATAATCGAGCGTCAAGAATTAAACTCCATTCAATCCAATACTGTGGTATAAATGGAGTTATAATTGATTTCTCAAGGGGATACTTATAATTAAATTTTCTCTGAATGAAGGCGTGAAATGATATGACATTTACAGTAAACTTCAAGCACAGTACGGAACTGAACTCTTAGCCACAGTAACACATTTGAATGGTGCAAACATTCAAAAAAAGTTGTACATCCACCAATGGCTGGCCGAGGTGGCTCAGCGCCCACTGTAGATGGTCCTGGGGACATTCAGCAAGTGGAACAATTCAACAGATATCCTGTTGCCAACGTGCAGAAAAGAATTATCTGTTTGTACACACATTCATTCACAAAAACCACTTGCACGTTACAGGAACTCGGCTGGGTGTTAATTCCACATTCCCCATTTAGTCCTGACCTCACTCCAAGCCATTTTTCACGTTTGGGACTTTAAAGGAGTTCCTGGGAGGCCATCATTTCTGACGTGAAGCTGGCAGTCCCATCATGGCTCCAGCATATTTAGAAAACTTTCTACATTGGAGGTATCCAAGCACTAGTTAAACGCTGGGATGAGTGAATTAGTGTAGCATGCGTTCTGTTATTTAACACAATCAAAAGTCCTGGTTTGACTTGAAAACAGGATTTTAAATACAGGATTTACAGGAAGTATACAAACTTAAAAAAAAAATTATTTAAAACATAACAGGAAATATATATATTTTTTTACCTTTAAATGTTTCGTCCAGCTCATCCTTGCCAAAGACGAGGCCTAGGTCATGAACAGCACAGGTATGAAACTGCACTCTGAAAATCACGTCTCTGGACGGGCTGCGGAAGCGCTTGTGATAACACTTGAGCTACATGGGGAAACAGATAACAGTAATGTAAACCATTACATCATACACACATCCTTTGGGGAACACAGAAAAATTCTAAACACTGAAAAATTACAGGCTTGAAAATGTACAGTTGCCAGCAGTTTATAGTGGTTCTCTCTCTTTCTCATACATCATACACGTATCTATAAATATGCGGTCCTTCGAAACTATTGTGCCTTATTATACAGTCCATTTCCATTCACTTAGGACACTTGGAAAGCTAAAAGCAGTTCAGGAAATGCAGTTTGTGGCCTGGCATGTGCTGCTCTACACATTTCATAGGACCCCAACATTCGCAGGTATTATTAAGCATATCCAGCTCTATGATTTACTGAAACAATATGCACAAGTGAAGCCGTGGCCAGAACGGCAGCTGTCTCGACCATTATGGTGCATCAAACTCCCGGCCATATGCCAGTGCGTACAAGCAAGCACTATTAACCTTCTTAGATCAGATAACGGTTCTGGATGACCAAAGCTCTGTCAGTATTCCCATGCATAAAGAATTCCTGATATCCATATCTGATCTAGTATACAGAAATGCCTGCCCAAACCTCAAACGAGGAAATTGAAATGTCCTCATAGACCACTGAAGTAACTGTATCCTGTTGCCTAGGATATCTGCAATTAAACCGTTTTGCTTGGGGCTGACAGACGTGAAACATACAAGCCCCCCCCCCACCCACCCCCCCCCCCCCCCCCCCCCCCCCCCCCCCCCCCCCACCCCAGACTTTATACCCGGCACAAAGTGGAGGGAGGTAGCAAAGGAAGTCAAACATCACGTGGCTTTTGAGTTCATGCATTCCAAGCTATAGTATCACACAGGTTGTGTTTTCTCTGGTGATTTCATTGCATAGAATTTAAAGAGATATTTGTAGTGGCTTCAGGAAAACCTTGAAACTGACATTTTTTACTGTACTGTAGATGGGTTTCAAAACAACAGGTTTTTCAAAAAAAACCTGGCTTGCAACTAGAAAAAAAAAAGGTTGATTGCCTTTTGTGATACTGTGGCAATTAACATTACACGATTTGGCAGACGCCATTATCCAGAGCGACTTACGTTTTTATCTCCTTATACAGCTTGGTGGTTATGGGATTTGAACCTGGGACCTTCCGAACCGTAGTCCAATGCCTTAACCACTGAGCTACCCCTAGCTGCATTACTGTCGGGTTGGGTTCAGGACCACCTTAGCCTAAACCAAGTCAAGACCAAGCCCATAGCCAGCAGGGCGAGTCCATAAATAAATAACCTACAGTATTTACTTTGGTATTAGAATTTTGTACAAAAGACCATACAGTACATAGGACATAGGCTCGTGCAATGCTCTGTGACCAAATAGAGCTGTACTGATGCATGTACTTTATTTTTTTCCTAAAGGAGAAACATCTGGAGTATTTCAAAATATTGTCACTTAAAATGTACAAGAATTATATAACTCCAGCTTTTGGACTGTAATGGGAACAGCGCAACAGAAATAAGTATGTGTTCATGGAAATGATGTTATTGTCTCATGTGGTTTCGACAACATTTTTCGAGGTATAATAAACTTAACAAGACTTATTCCACCCTCGTTTATGACAAGACCAAGAGCAAGTGACTAAGTGTGGTCTCACAAGACTGATCTTGAGTACAAGGCAGCTCTGAAAAATAAAAATGAAAACACCTTACGGGGTTTGACCATGTGGCTCAGAGAGGTTTTTCCCCAACTTGGCTAAATTTGTGGGGAAGGAAAACAAGGTGTGCTTGTAACAAGTAAAGACATGAGAAAGCAAGACGGCAATAAGGGCAGAAAAGAAATTAGTTAAATGTCTGCAGCCCTTAAACCTCAGAGCAGTTTAGCCATTATTTGTTTTGCTATTTTTTAATGAGCATATACTGTATAAGGATCAGGATTGTGCAGTATAGAGTGTTATTTCGTTTTTTCAGCACAAAATTGGCAATATGATGAACTGAATTTTAGTTCATTTTAACCACCTATACAAACATGACTGAGCACAAAATGAAAAAATGCTTCTCATGGGCAAAGAAGTAGCACAAATACACAAGATCATGTGTTTTTATTGTTGTTTTTCAGTTGTTTCTATAATAATAATAATAATAATTAAAGTTGCAAGCAACGATGACGGGCCCAAGCAACGGGCGCGGTCCCCACCCCGGGCGCACCGCACAACCTGCGTGTTATTCGAGTGTGTCAAAACCTCAAAAAAGTCATTGGCACCCGGTTGCACCGCAGAACTTGCACACAGAACGTCACACATCATACTGGGCTAATATCAGTTTGGGCCCTAAATATTTGTGTGTGTGTGTGTGTGTGTGTGTGTGTGTGTGTGTGTGTGTGTGTGTGTGTGTGTGACTAGTTAATGTGTCAGTCTGTCTCTGATGAGTAAATGTGTTTTTGTGTGTTTGTGTGTGTGTGGTGTGTGAATCTGTGTGTTAACATTAGTGATGTGTGTGTTAGTATGTCCAAGACATGTGACTTGTTAGTGGATGTGTGTGTTTCTGCGTGAGACAGAGATGTGAGTGTGTGAGTGTTATAATTTGTGATGTTATAATGTGTGAGTATGTAGGTGCTCATTTGTGTGATGTACGAGTGTATTTGTTTGTGTGTGCATGCATGTGTGTGCGTGTGTGTGAGATGTGTTTGTGTGTGTGTGTGTGTGTGTGTGTGTGTGTTTATTTAGTGTGTTAACATTAGTGATGTGTGCTTGTGTATGTTTGTGTGTATGGTGTGTTCAAATATTAGTGATTTGTGTGTGATTAATAATTGTTCGGTGTAAGTTTAAGACATTATCACGGCTGACCCGTTTGAGATATCAACATGTGTGATGTGTGTGTGAGAGTGAGGGAGAGAGGTGTGTGACAGTGATGTGATGTGATGTGATTTGTGTGTGTGTGTGTGTGTGTGTGTGTGTGCGTGTGTGTGTGTGCGTGTGTGTGTGGGAGGTTTAGTGTGTGGGAGGTTTAGTGTGTGTGAGAGTGAGGGACAGAGGTGTGTGAGATGTAGATGTGTCAGTCTGTGTGTGACGAGTAAATGTGCTTGTGTTTGTGTATATGGAGTGTGTGTGTGTGTGTGTGTGTGTGTGTGTGTGGTTGTTTGTGTGTATGGTGTGTGAGTCTGTGTTAACATTAGTGATGTGTGTTATTAATAATGTTTCGGTGTAAGTTTAAGGATGTTCCTGAATGTGATGTCACTGTCCGTGTCACTGAATATGATGAGTGTGAGTGTGTGTCTGTCGTGAGAGATGTGTGCTATAGATGCGCAAGAGCCTCTTGTTTTCCTAAGGATCTTTTTCCTTTTTCATGATATATTGATTTTTATTTAGTCAGGTCACATTAGTGACGTGTGCTTGTGATGTGTGTGTGTGTGTGCATGTAGGATAGTTAGTGTGTTCATATTGTGTATTTGTCGGGATGTGTACATGACCGATGTGTAGAGTGTGTGTGTGTGTGTGTGTGTGTGTGTGTGTGTGTTTAGAATGTGTGGTCTGGTGTGTATATCGCCGCGCTTGTCCACCAGACTCAATGTTGTACAGTTGGCAATTTAAATGTTTGTATTGTTTATTTTTTATGATTTCTGCATATATTTAAATTGTAAACATGAAGCCATAGTAAATGAGAAGGGGAAAGACCTGACTGCAGAATACCTGCCTACTACTGCCATCTACTGGACATATTTTATTACTGCAGGAGTCAGTACAGAAAGTTCAGGACAAGGATGATAAATCTACTGTAAAAAAATTGTTGGGAGCTGTATGAGCGTCACAAAAACATGAAACTCAAGGAATCTACTCAGAAGCAGTTGTTCTTTCTACATAAAATGTTTGGGCACATTAGGACTTTCCACTTGGTGGATATAAGTATCTTATGTTTGCTCCAAATGATATGTTGCCATAGCAACACTATTCAACGTATCAAAAAGTCCTTTACAGTGTGTCATCAGCCGTGTCTTCCAATTATTGTGCCTGATTTTGAAGCCAATTTGCTGAAAATTAGCCACAAAAGAATTTAATTTCTGAAAGTAGACACTTTCTGCTGCCAGTTGGTGGCGCTATGACTGAGACTCACGGGACCCATGTCACTGTGAGCAGGACTCTTCTCTTAACCTACTGCTGAGGTTTGATGAACGTCACTCAATTTATACAGAAGTTATTAGCCACTTCCTGTTTCCTGTTATTCGCCGTGGCCCTTAAAGCTACGGGCCGTGTTTCAAATGTGTGTGTGTTTATAACACGAAATAACAACAGCAAAAGATAATAGTGACAGTCACAATAACATATTGATTCTAGGCATACTTACTAAGAATACACACACTCACACACACACACACACACACACACACACGTAAATATATATATATATATATATATATCGTGACCTCACGGGCATAATAACTTGTTACCGGAACAGATAAAATGTCCATTGTTAATATAGTTAAAGACTTCACACTTACTGTTGAATTCACGCACAAAACTTGGTCCAAAGGGCGATTTGTAAACAATTAAACAGTCCATAAACAACTATTCAGCGGCAGCGTTTGTGTCAGTCCGCTTCACCAAAACTCAAATCTGTGAGGGAGGGGGAGGTCACGTGTGTCTGTGTGCGTCTCCGTGCGTGTGGGATGTGTGGTGTGATACCTCCATCTAGTGGCCATAGTTTAGTACTGCAGGAGTTAGTTTATACACTTTTTTAAAACAATGAGTTAATAAACATAAAATATTGTTGGGAGGCGTATGAGCATAACAAAATCGTGAAACTCAAGAAATTTACTCAGAACCAGTTGTACCTTCTATGTAAAATGTTTGGAGACATTAGGACTTTCCACTAGTTGGATACGAGTATCCTAGTTTTCCGTAAAATTTTACCTTGCCATAGCAACACTATTTAACATAGCAAAAAGTCCTTTACAGGGTGACATCAGCCATGTCTTCCAATTATTGTGCCTGATTTTGAAACCAATTAGCTGAAAATTAGCCCCAAAAGAATTTAATTTCTAAAAGTAGACACTTTCTGTTGCCAGTTGGTGGCGCTATGACTGAGACTCATGGGACCCATGTCACTGTGAGCAGGGCTCTTCTCTTAACCTACTGCTGAGGTTTGATGAACGTCACACAATTTATACAGAAGTTATTAGCCACTTCCTGTTTCCTGTTATTCGCCGTAGGTTTAAGGGCTCGCCACGGCCGACCCGTTTAAGATATCAACCAGCCCTTCACAATCTTAGATCCTCAATGTCTTGAGATTATATTAGACCCTGTTTGGTCAAAAACCTATTAATCCTGTAAGAGTAGTAGATCACATTCCAATGGGTGCGTTTTTCAAACAACGCCAAATAACCGACTTCCTGTTCAGCGGATTCCATGACATGCGGTATGGAAGTTGTTCAGCTCAATGAGATCTAAATTTATACTGGGTCTCATTCATATATGTGAAAGTGGATATGAGTTATGCAGCTTAAACTTTACAAAGTTCCAGGGGGCGCTGTACAGGCCCTGTGGCACGCCCGGGCTCCAGGCTCTCAGGGCTTCCTCAAAATCAGTGAGAGTCTACACCCATAAAATTTGGGACCCGTAGATCTTTCCAATCGTAAGATATGAGAAGAATAATTTTCTTCGATTTTTTCTTGAGTTAAATCGTCACCATAGCAACACGATTCAAATTAGAAAAAAATCCTTCATGATTTCAAATGACCCATGTCTTTTCATTATTCTGACTGATTTTGAACCAAATCAGGTGAAAGTAAAGGACAAAATATTAATGATTTCCAAAAGTGACACACTTCCTGCTGCCACGTGGTGGCGCTATGACATAGACTCATGATTGTCATATCATGTGATCAGCTTCCTACTCTTAACATACCTGTAAAGTTTCATGTGCATAACTTAATGTACACAGAAGTTATTAGCCACTTCCTGTTTCATTTTATTCGCCATAATTTTAAAGCGTCGCCACGGCCGAACCGTTCGAGGTATCAAAAAGATCTCTGCAATTTTGCATCGGCAACTTGTTTAGATCATATGTAGCTGGTTTGGTGCGAATTGTAAAAAGTTCCTAGGAGGAGTTTATCACATTCCATTGGGTGCGTTTTGCAAACAACTCAAAATAACTCACTTCCTGTTGATTAGACCTGATGACATGCAGCGCGAAACTTGTTCAGTTTGATGAGATCTAAATGTTCACCGAGTTTTATAAGTATACGTGCAAGTGTGTCTGAGCTATAAGGCAAGACTCTGTAGGGGGCGCTGTGCGGGGCGTGTGCGACGCCCCGGGCCGAGCCGCACTGAGGACCTGTTGGCCGCAGATTCCAATCTGTGTGCAAATTTTGGTGAGTTTTTGAGTATTTTAAGAGGCCCGAAAGTGCCTGGATGATTGAAAGAAAAATAATAAAAATAAAAAAAAATTAAAGTTGCAAGCAACGATGACGGGCCCAAGCAACGGGCGCGGTCCCCATCCCGGGCGCACCGCACAACCTGCGTGTTATTCGAGTGTGTCAAAACCTCAAAAAAGTCATCGGCACCCGGTTGCACCGCAGAACTTGCACACAGAACGTCACACATCATACTGGGCTAATATCAGTTTGGGCCCTAAATCTTTGTGTGTGTGTGTGTGTGTGTGTGTGTGTGTGTGTGTGTGTGTGTGTGTGTGTGTGTGTGTGTGTGTGACTAGTTAATGTGTCAGTCTGTCTCTGATGAGTAAATGTGTTTTTGCGTGTTTGTGTGTGTGTGGTGTGTGAATCTGTGTGTTAACATTAGTGATGTGTGTGTTAGTATGTCCAAGACATGTGACTTGTTAGTGGATGTGTGTGTTTCTGCGTGAGACAGAGATGTGAGTGTGTGAGTGTTATAATTTGTGATGTTATAATGTGTGTGTGTATGTAGGTGCTCATTTGTGTGATGTATGAGTGTATTTGTTTGTGTTTGTGCATGCATGTGTGTGCGTGTGTGTGAGATGTGTTTGTGTCTTTGTGTGTGTTTATTTAGTGTGTTAACATTAGTGATGTGTGCTTGTGTTTGTGCATGTTTGTGTGTATGGTGTGTTCAAATATTAGTGATTTGTGTGTGATTAATAATTGTTCGGTGTAAGTTTAAGACATTATCACTGCTGACCCGTTTGAGAGATCAAAATGTGTGATGTGATGTGATGTGTGTGTGAGAGTGAGGGAGAGATGTGTGTGACAGTGATGTGATGTGATGTGATGTGATGTGATTTGTGTGTGTGTGTGTGTGTGTGTGTGTGTGTGTGTGTGTGTGTGTGTGTGTGTGGGAGGTTTAGTGTGTGTGAGAGTGAGGGACAGAGGTGTGTGAGATGTAGATGTGTCAGTCTGTGTGTGACGAGTAAATGTGCTTGTGTTTGTGCGTGTTTGTGTATATTAGATTAGATTAGATTAGATTCAACTTTATTGTCATTGCACGCAGTCACAAGGCAACGAAATGCAGTTAGCATCTAACCAGAAGTGCAAGTTAGCAGTGCAATATAAACATATATACAGATCTATAGAAACTTGTATGATAGAATTAAGGTCTATGTATAAATTGTATTACAGAAAAAAAAAATATTTATATATATATATATATATATATATATATATATATATATATATATATATATATATATATATATGGAGTGTGTGTGTGTGTTTGTGTGTATGGTGTGTGAGTCTGTGTGTGAACATTAGTGATGTGTGTTATTAATAATTTTTCAGTGTAAGTTTAAGGATGTTCCTGAATGTGATGTCACTGTCCGTGTCACTGAATATAATGAGTGAGTGTGTGTGTGTGTGAGTGTGTGTGTGTCGTGAGAGATGTGTGCTATAGATGTGCAGGACCCTCTTGTTTTCCTAAGGATCATTCTTTTCTTTTCTTTTTTAATGTAGTGTGTTGACATTAGTGATGTGTGTGTTATTAATCATTTTTCGTTGTGTAAGTTTAAGACATTAGTACGGCTGAGACATTTGAGATATCAAAACTGATTTGCAATTAAAAACTCACCCACACACTATAGGTGCGCAGGAGCCTCTTGTTTAAGGATCTTTTTCCTTTTTCATGATATATTGATTTTTATTTAGTCAGGTACCATTAGTGACGTGTGCTTGTGATGTGTGTGTGTGCATGTAGGATAGTTAGTGTGTTCATATTGTGTATTTGTCGGGATGTGTACATGACCGATGTGTAGAATGTGTGGTCTGGTGTGTATATCGCCGCGCTTGTCCACCAGACTGAATGTTGCACAGTGGGCAATTTAAATGTTTGTATTGTTTATTTTTTATGATTTCTGCATATGTTTAAATAATAAACATGAAGCCATAGTAAATGAGAAGGGGAAAGACCTGACTGCAGAATACCTGCCTACTACTGCCATCTACTGGACATATTTTATTACTGCAGGAGTCAGTACAGAAAATTCAGACCAAGGCTGATAAATATACTGTAAAAATTGTTGGGAGCTGTGTGAGCATCACAAAAACATGAAACTCAAGAAATCTACTCAGAAGCAGTTGTTCTTTCTACATAAAATGTTTGGGCACATTAGGACTTTCCACTTGGTGGATATAAGTATCTTATGTTTGCTCCAAATGATATGTTGCCATATCAACACTATTCAACGTATCAAAAAATCCTTTACAGTGTGACATCAGCCGTGTCTTCCAATTATTGTGCCTGATGTTGAAGCCAATTTGCTGAAAATTAGTCACAAAAGAATTTAATTTCTAAAAGTAGACACTTTCTGCTGCCAGTTGGTGGCGCTATGACTGAGACTCACGGGACCCATGTCACTGTGAGCAGGACTCTTCTCTTAACCTACTGCTGAGGTTTGATGAACGTCACTCAATTTATACAGAAGTTATTAGCCACTTCCTGTTTCCTGTTATTCGCCATAGGTTTAAGGGCTCGCCACGGCCGACCCGTTTAAGATATCAACCAGCCCTTCACAATATTAGATCCTCAATCTCTTGAGATTATATTAGACCCTGTTTGGTCAAAAACCTATTAATCCTGTAAGAGTAGTAGATCACATTCCAATGGGTGCGTTTTTCAAACAACGCCAAATAACCGACTTCCTGTTCAGCGGATTCCAGTATGGGGTATGCAGCTTGTTAAGCTCAATGAGATCTAAATTTATCCTGGGTCTCATTCATATATGTGAAAGTGGATATGAGTTATGCAGCTAAATTTTTCACAAAGTTCCAGGGGGCGCTGTACAGGCCCTGTGCCACGCCCGGGGTCCAGGCTCTCAGGGCTTACTCATAATCAGTTTCAGTGTATAGCCGCAAAATTTTGGAACCGTAGGTCTTTCCACTCGTTCGATATGAGATGATTCATTTTTTTGCACTTCATTTTATGTTTTTTCTCTAGATAAATCGTCGCCATAGCAAGACAATTCAAATTAGAAAAAAATCCTTCATAGTGTCAAATGACCCATGTGTTTTCATTATTCTGACTGATTTTGAACCAAATCGGGTGAAAGTAAAGGCCAAAATATTAGTGATTTCCAAAAGTGACACACTTCCTGCTGCCACTTGGTGGCGCTATGCCATAGACTCATCATTGTCATATAATGTGATCAGCTTCCTGCTCTTAAGACACCTGTAAAGTTTCATGTACATAAGTTAATGTAGACAGAAGTTATTAGCCACTTCCTGTTTCATTTTATTCGCCATAATTTTAAAGCTTCACCACGGCCGAACCGTTCGAGGTATCAAAAAGATCTCTGCAATTTTGCATCGGCAACTTGTTTAGATCATATTTCCCTGGTTTGGTGCGAATTGTAAAAATTCCCTAGGAGGAGTATTTCAAATTCCATTGGGTGCGTTTTGCAAACAACTCAAAATAACTCACTTCCTGTTGATAATATCTGATGACATGCAGCGCGAAACTTGTTCAGTTTGATGAGTTCTAAATGTACACTGAGTTTTATAAGGATACGTGCAAGTGTGCCTGAGCTATGAGGCACGATTTTCTAGGGGGCGCTGTGCCGGGCGTGTGCGACTCCCCGGGCCGAGCCCCACTGAGGACCTGATGGCCGCCGGTTCCAATCTGTGTGCAAATTTTGATGAGTTTTTGAGTATGTTAAGGACCCCAAAAGTACCAAAAGTGTGGAAAAAAAATAATAAAAAAAAAAATAAAAATAATAATCCTAACGAAAACAATAGGGCCCTGCGCACTCAGTGCTTGGGCCCTAATAATAATAATGCTAATATGCTAATTTTGAGAGATGTGTGATGTCATTCCCATATTCCAGTAGTGGCAAAATTTACCCCTAAGAGCCTTTTGTTCTACCTGACACCCAATACACAGTTTGATGAACACTCGTCTGCAAGGATTTGGAAGGAAAATGTATCGTTTAAATAGTAAAGTGTTCTAGTACTTACAAAGTGTCCGGTAAGTTACTTTATTTTTACTGTATGTACATTGATTTACAACATACTTTAATGCTTATTCCAGTTTATTAATTCCCTGGCAATCATTCAACTTGGAGTTTTCAAGTTTTCATTCATTTCCCCCCTTTCTTTTGGCTGAGGACCGTTACAGTACTGTAAAGATGAGCTCATCTTTAAGATGCTGCTCTGAAAGCAAAACCTTAGTGCTAATTAAATGAATTAGACAACAAAGTATACATCTTCTCCAAAAGGTTGAGGTTAAACTAAATCTGCGCTAAAATTTTGCAAACCCTAACACTTTGCTACTGTATAACTGTTCCTTATAAAGGTAATCTTTCATCACGTCGTAGATTTTCCTCGTTAATTTCACCTCTGGCTTTTACTCCATGAATCGAAAACTGTATTTTGATTTCTCTGAAGCTTTTTTTCGTGGCAGTGTTAACTGATAAAAAATTCCTATACAAATACAAATGAATTCAAATTATATTAATTTATAGAGGTTAAAAAAAGAAAGCAAAATCTCTAAAAGAAACCTAATGCTAAAAGTCATTTTCCTTCCATAGCTATGTTTCAGATATGACTTATTCTGATGCAAGGACATTAAAACTGAATAGAGCAAAGTTTGGTTTAATAATTAAAAGCAAATGAAGTAAAACAAACCGTAAATCGTCTACAAAGGGAGTAATGTTTGCTGATAGTATAAACTCCATGCACAAAGACTTACCAAAATGTCTCCTTTCAACAGCAAACCAGGTTCAATAGTTATGCAGATGCTCGTTTGACTGTCTCCTTGCACATTACTGCGAATTACAGATAAAGTTTAGAAAATACACATAATTACAATTATGAAATTAATAAAATAAGTACTCAGATAAGATGAGTGCAATCCATAACCTATTCTCTGAGACCTCTATGACATGATAGCAGAGGTTTTTGGGAGGCTGGAAACTGTGTCAGTGTGTGTTGGTTGATACTGCTGTTAAAATATGTGTGATTGCTGATTGTAACATGGTATTCCTCGCTTCTTTTATGTCTGGGTTTGTGTGTCCATGCTTATCATAGATACAGCATGTATCCAGATAAAATACCATATTCAAAGTTGTCAGCCAGTTATGTTAGAAAAAAAGTCTATGTGCCTGGTATTGAAATTGACTGTGTGGTTCATGCCTTCAGGTTTGCCAGGATTTTTTCACCCCCTTAAAAATCAAGTACTGCTTTTCAGCTAAAACAAATTATAGAAAATGTGCTATAATCATTTTCCAAAAATCTGAGCTGCACTTTACCAGTGAAACATGTTTATATTGAAAGATTCGGCACTAATTTGTTCAGTGATGCGACTTATATTGTTCCAGGGAAACGTCAAACAAATGCAGTATGTAACATTTTATATAATGCTGTTACAAAGTGCTTCACAGTACAAAGAAAAATCAAGAATTTTATAATGGACAATAGTCAAGCTATACTGCATGTCATTTAACTGGGTAAAACTGAGAAAAGTTGGCTTCCTGGTGTCAGGCATGATACTGTAGCTTTGACGACAGTGTTAAAAGTTGAGGTCTTACAAATGTGACACTCCTGGTCAGATTAAAAGACTAAATTGCTGCTATTAGACTAAAAGCTTTCCTTAATCAAACGAGCATTTTAGCCTTCTCTTTTACCAGGTAGGTGAATGGCATTATGGGAAACAAGGACCACAAGCAGTTAAGTGAATTGTGTTAGAGGTTCGAGCAGGTAGGTGAACTGCATTATGGGTAACAAAGTCTACAACCATATAAGTGAACGACATTATGGGTAACACTATAAGCAGGTAAACAGCATTTTGAGTAACCTTGGAACCAAGTTAAAAAACAGATAAACATGTCATAATGTTTCAGTTTTAAAATAGTGAACACCACTGGAGTTTATGTCCTTACGAATGGATTATTCTTAGAATTTTCCCTAACAATTTAAGGCCTGAATGAAGATGTGCAATTATGCAAGGCTAAATATGGCCATCAGTGAAAGATTAACTTGGTAACAGACAAAACACCTCAACATCCACATATACACGGAATGTTCACATGTGATTTATGCAGGGCTCACGATTTTGCAAATGTAATACCACTTCAAACCCTGTTCCTGAAACCAAGTCACTCTCAGAACACTAAATCACAGCATTTCATTATTTCCATTTAATCGCATAAAGCTGTAATGAGTCTTGTGGTTACTAAAACCTCACATGCCCTAAAGCCAACATGCCACTCTCTCATCTGATTCCAAACTCGAGCATAATCCCTCTGATCCGGTAGTCCACTTCTTTGGCTGAATCTAGGGGCTTATGCACTGAGCTGTGTAATTTACATAAAATTTTATCGCCTTTTTGTATAGACACACTACTTTGGCAGTCTCAAAGTGCTATATCCAAGAGATAGACATATTACTCCATCTGTGCCTGTATGTACAACTTCATAGCTCTATTTAAAATAGAAAGAAAAAAAAACTTGTGACTTGTGTGTGTATGTGCATGTGAAAGGCTAGCAAAGATGTTAGTGAAGGAATTACAAACAAAGCCTGGTTCTTACTAGATTCCTGATGTGTAGACTGGTTGCATGGCCTGGTAGATCTTGAGGAAAGGGCGGCACCCTGAAAGTTACAGGAAATAGAAAGAAATAATGAGAAAAAATGAGTAGGAAAGGAGGAGAGAGAGAAAAAAAACAAGGCCTTAGTGTACTGTAAATAGTGGGAGAGGGCATAGCTAGCAAGAAGGCATGGGCTACTCACTTATGCTTGGCAAAGGCAGGATATTATAAAAGAAGACCGCTATCTCAAACCTGTGGTCCTTTTTATTTTCAATAGGCCAATCATGCACAAAAAAACAGAAAAGACTCACCTCCTTTAGACTCAAAGTTGGGAATGCCATGCATGATGACGTGATGAAGGAACAGAGGCTTGTTGTTGATCTTAATGTGGCCAGAGAGCAGCCCACTGAAATACTGCACATATCTGAAACACACACGGCAACAACACCGGACGCAGACATTAAAATAAGGAATAAGGATATAACATAAAAGTGGTAAAGTATTGAGATCAGGGAAGTCAAAAGGTGTTGGAGCAGGAGCATCTGGATTACAGCAGCTGTTTGTTTACAAATGAATAATATTAATAGGAGGACTGAGATTAACTTCTCTTTTTTCCATTTATTCATTCCTTCCATTTTTTTTTATCACTATATATTGAATTAGGCTCCAGATACAGTACACTGCATCTCCTCCTAACAGATCCCCAGACATTCCCAAGTCAACTATGAGATAATATAATCTCTCCAGACGGTCATGGGTCTGCCCTAGGGTCTCCGTCCAGTATGTCGTGCCCGATATAGAGTTGACAGGAGATGAGCAAAACACATCCTTTTAAGGCCCAAACCACCTGAACTAGTTCCTGTTGTTTTTGAGGAGAGACAGCTCTAATCTACGGCTATCCCAAATTCCCAAGCTCCTTAGCTTATCACAGAAAAGGAAACCGACTGTAACAACTCTGCAGGGGAACCCCTTTCCCATCTGTACTCGCAACTGCTTATGAGCATAAATTTACAGAGAACGGAGAACTTTGAGTGCAAACTGAGCTCCTGATTCACCAGCACAGACTCGTATAGCAGTAGTAATGCTGTCTCGTCATGAAAATCAACTGAATTCAAAAGTATGTGAATAAAGAAATGTTTAAAGTGGACCCGCAAAATGCACTTTTTAATCAGATAGTTCTCCTCTGTGTACAATATGTAAAAAAAAAAAATCATGAGGGGGAAAAAAAATGCATTCTGTCCTTTTTCCATTTTCGTATTGGTCAGGGCTTAAACAAGTCATGTAGACTTTTCCCCTGTTGTGTCCATAAAATCTAATGTATATCTAAAGAAGAAATGGCAATACAAATGTGTAAAAGGTATGGATATGGATACATCAACCAATCAGGAGCTAGTTTCCTACTACCATTATAAGTGAAGATCATTAACTATTAAATATAGCAATGATCATTTTCCCTTTTTAGTATTGTATTATGAGGTTTTTGAAAAACTCACAATGTATCTCTGTTGCCTGGCAATCATGTTGCCTGTAATTTCCTTCCCTTGTGCTCGTTCTGTATTTACAATGTCTAAACTGGGCAGCTGATTAGCAGGGCAAGGGCATGATTTTGGTGAGAACCAAGAGAAATAGCCTGAATTAAAGGAAAAGGGCTGGGATTTGTTTGGGTTTCAGTTCATCTCACTTTAGCTGGTGTCTATCAAAACCTTTAACAATAAGAATGTGTGTCAGAATGCGAGTGTGTAAACTTATTTTAACGAGTTTCTAATAGTTCTCTTACAATGGTTGTACTGGAAATATACTCAACTATTAAATCTGGGATATTTTTTCCTAATGTTGCAGACCTACTGTAAACAGGATAAAGTCATGTGACTAGAAATGTGGCCGTATATTTGTTAGGGGCCAGTACCTCATTCATAACTCTTCGTCTATGCCACTTTATCTTGCGTACAGGATTGCGGGGGGCCCGGAGAAGTGCCCAGTAGAATTAGGGCATGAGGCAGGGTACACGCTGGACAGTGTGCCAATCCATTGCAGGATACACACACTCGTACACTAATTCACATGCTATGGGCACTTTGGGAATGCCAATCAGCCTAATCTGCAAGTCTTTGGATTGTGGGAGGAAACCGGAGAACCCAGAGGAAACCCACCAACACGGGGAGAGCATGCAAACTCCATGCACACAGCGATGGGAATCAAACATGGCTTAGAATCGAACCCTTTAAGCCAACGTGCTGCCGAGACAGTTCATTGAAAAAAAAAAAACTGACATTGTAAATGATGTCGCTTAGATGATTTAATTGGTTTGATTCATTGGAATTAATGTTTAATTCATTTCTCTTCCCTAATGCAGAGTCCATTAGAGGTTTCATATGAGGCCACTGGAGTGGAGGAACACGCCCTGCTTTACAAAAACAAAAAATCCTACAAGAGGCTCTAGGAGTTTTTATAAACAGGAAGAATCTTTTTTTTCCTACTTCAACACTGAGGCCTCTTCCTCGGGGAGAAACAGTGACCACAGTTCGAGGAACTGTTTTCCCACGCGAAGCAAGGACATCAGCAGATCTCCTTCTAATCATGGAGTTGCTTTTCCATCAACGTGAATCCATTACTACTCCTTCTAAAAGGGCTAAAAAAGGAGTTAATGGGGTCTGAACTGTGAATAAATGAAAGATCTGATTTACTAATGGCAAAGCCAAGTTCATTGCCAAATATTCACTTATCTCAATGAATGTTTAGGTGCTTTATTAGCTTTTTTATCCTTGAGGGTAAAATTAGCCTTTTTCGCATTTCCCGAAGGGGAGAATGTATGAGTCAGGGTGCAGGATCATCAGTTATACTGTACAGTGTCCTGGATCAGTTGCCATTTAAAGGTAGAGCATTGGGTAGAGAATATCAATTCTGGGCCTCATGATCTCATGATCTTTCAGGCTGTAAAACCACCGTGCAGGGTTGTGCATGTGTGTGTGACTATATTTGCTGTAAAACACATGACATTCTGAGTAATGGTGCCTCATGCAGGGAAGTGCATATATGTGTGTGTGTGTGTGTGTGTGTGTGTGTGTGTGTGTGTGTGTGTGTGTGTGTGTATTTAAGACACTGGTGCTTGGCACGTTAGCATTACGCATACCTCCCATAATAACTGCAGACTGGTGGACAACCACTTGTGGCTAATTACAGGCCCAGTCAGGAAATAACAGCACAGAGATCCCAGATCTCAAGTTTGCTTGCATTAAAAATCATTTGGGATATTACTTCACCTCTGGAAGAACGCTTCATTTCAATATGGTATGGGCAACATCCAAGGGAATTGTATCAAATAAATGTAAGAAATGCGTGAAAAGCGAAAGCCATGTGTGCTTCTGGAGTATGCTGATCTCTGCATTATGTCCGGATTCACCAACAGCATGTCTTACTAAACTATTACGGCTCTGTAGTTAAGATTTAAACCTGTTCCACCAGATTATTTTGGAGAGAACAACTAAAAGAGAAAATCAACCTTAAAATCTTGCATGTTAATTTCTATATAGTAGTTATTTTTAATAAATAAAAAAAGTCCAGATTTTATTTTATTGTTTTTAATCCTGATTTTTTTTCCCCCTCTGCCAATTGTTTTGTATTGGCCGAGGCTTAAACAAGCCGATTAGATTTTTCCCCTATTGTGACTTCATAAAAAATACTCTCCATTGGCTTGTGTGATCAGTTCTGATGTTTTCTGGAGGGGTGTGGCCCAGCAGTAGCTCTTGTACATAGACACGGAAACAGTGCATTTGGATGAGAAGTGACATAAAATGAGAGAGCTATAAAAAATGCGTTATTGGAGGGGTATTTCCGTTGGAGAATTAACAGAAACACGTTGAGGAGCTCTGAGACCTTGGTGTTAACTGTGTTAACTCGTAAGGTGTAAAGTTCATTAAATGCACTAAACAACAGTTGAAACTTTTTTTTTTCTAACAGTAAAAAAAAAAAAAAGCAGCACCAGTCAACAAATAAATGCACATAAAAAATATTTAAATGTAAGAGTATACTGTTTCCATGTCAAACAGCAAACAGTATCTTAGATCTCATATACTTGCTTAAAAAAAGTGTGGTTGAGATTAAACAGCTTTATTTAAACTTTATTGATTACAATGGGTATTTTTTTATAGGTACTCATTAGGCACTCAAAAACCATTAAAATGCAAGTTATATCTACATTAAAAGTCAATGTGATGTTGGGGGGGAAAAAGGTTAAAACTGACCTTTTCTGGGAAGGTTGGCCCACAGGAAGTACTTTATCTTCATAAAACCTCTTCATAGCAAACCTGTCCAGAGCCTGGTCCGCACTGCAGGTCAAAATAAACATATACTTGCTTCTCAATTACATCAAATACATAAGACTTTTAGTCTGAGTCTACAATTTTTTATAGCGTAATTAAATAAATGCAGTGCATACGCATGTCTCCCGTGCACTTGGGTGGTCTAACAGTGATTCCACATTATTATGTCTGTTGATTAATGACTAGAACAATTGTGACATCCCGTGATTGCAAGCAGAGCTGAGGATTAAAAAAGGGTAAAAATGAATCATTCTGTGATAGTGTGTTCTATCTGGGTAATTGTTTTCCAATGTGTGTCCTGTGATTAAAGATTATCATGTTTCATCTATCAGGGTTCGAATGCAAGACTTTAAATTAATAAGCACACGGTGTGGTGGTTTTACCTTGCCGAAATGTTGCTATAATGCATATATGCAGCCACAACGACCCCGGTTCTCCCACGATTTCCCTGTAGATATCGAGAGAAAGAAAGAGAGATTGATGCATAATACAAGCTAAACCATGAAATGTACGGTAATTATCACAAGTGATTGCATCATGTTAAAGTTCAGTGAACAGCATGTGAGTGAGAATGTTCTGGTCACTAAACTGAAGGAGAACAAAGAAAAAAAAACTTTTGATCTTGTGAGTTTCAGGGTCTGTATTAGGAATTGATGTGAAATCTGTGTATAAAATTTGTATCCGGGCAGCCTGTCGACCGCTGCAACTTTTTCAGCTACTGCATACTTCCACCAGTTAGTCATCATCTGCTCGAGTTTCCACAGCCGGACCGAGCAACACAGTTTGCCATGGCAACACTAACTTTATGGTTTCCTGTATAAACCCTGGGCTGGTACTATGACCAAATCTCTTTCTCTCTTGCTGATTCAGTTTAAACCAATGTACAGTATGAAGCAAAGCTGAAGTTAAGCATCACGGCTGGTCTGGTGGTCTGACTCGCTGTTTTACTGGACTGGGAGTGATGCTGACATTTCTCACACTGACAGGAAGTAGGCACATCACTGGCTTCATTAGATAAGCCTTGTTTTTTTTTTTTTTTCTCCTGCTCATCTCCACACTGTTGCCAACAGTGATGTCAGCAGAGATTGTCAGCTAGAAGGCCACAAACCCAGCAAAGTATATCATCGGATTGAACAACACACTGGAAAAATATTGTAGCAGATGCAATAAACATGTGTGGGAAAAAAAAATATTGGATGTAATTCAGGAAGTCTAGTTTTCTAAACATAAACCATCACAGATTTTGGCTTCAGTTGTGCCCAATCTGATGCACTTGTGTTAATTATTCATCTGAAGGCATATGACTTGGCAGACTTTCATAGATTAATATTGTATATCATTTAGACTCTTTGGTTTGATTAGTACTTTGCTATTCAAATTTTTTTTTTAAAAAGAAAGAAAGTCGGAAGAAAAAAAAACATCAGACAGAGAAGTGTGCAAGTATTCTCTCACAGTGTAAATGTGTAAATCTGGGGTCTCTTGTTTCATATCACTGAAATGCGACTAGGAAACTAAACCAAACCGCTCAGCAAGTAAAAACACATTCAAAATGATCATTGTACTGTATATATTCCATCATGTTAGCTGATTATATACTTTGTAAACTAAGTTAAGCCAAGCCTTTATTTGTCATCTATACATTTTCTACTATTCTTCACATATCCCAGCTTTTATTTTAATTGATTAATTATTTTCCCCCAAGAGGCCCGGGGTCAAAGCACCAAAGGGTCAAAGGGTCAGTCATTATACGGCACACCAGGAACAGACAGGGTTAAGAGCCTTGCTCGAGGCCCCAACAGCAGCAACTTGGTGGAGCTAGGGCTTGAACTGATAACCTTCTGATCAATACAGTAACTCAGAGTCTATCTATCTATGTATCTATTAATTAAATACCCCAGTTCTAGACTACAGTATATCTCTTTCGGAACACTGAAACATTTCCATTCAGCTCAAAAGGTGTTTTTAAAACTTCACGGAGCACAGGAATATGTCCCGTACATTACATCCATCAGAAGACTTCCCAAATGCAGCGAAAATGGTGTGTAGAGCTACCGTTGTATACCTGCATCTCCTTAAAGTGTCTTTCTATTCTACTGTTACTAGACATGCACGGAACAGAGGGGGTGCATGTCAGGAGAGAGCAGCAGGACAACGCCATCTACTGACCACACACTGCTTTCTACAAGTGTAGAACGAGGAAGCGGAAAAGTTTTATAATGGCTTGAACAGCAGTAATTCTTCTAATTATACAATTTAAGGAAATTTAAAGGCTTACTCATTACAAGAAAGTTTACCTTATTGTGCAGAACCACAACGTTATGGCTGTCAGCGCTCATCCATGTGTCCATGGCTTTACATATGCTGCAGATCTTATCCAAAGCTGGAGCATGATGATCGGGCCAGCCAAAGTCCAGCACCTGAAACACACAGGAGCATGAAGAGAAGAATATAAGTGTGCCAGAGTGAAAACACACACACACACACATAAAGTAAATGACCAAATACATATAGAATAGATTAAAAGTGTTTACTTTGGGATGCAGTTTGGAGATATCATATCTTTTTTCACTCAGGTTGAAGAGCTGAAAGAAAGAACATGGGTAAAATTTAAATAATACTAAGGGAGCAGTTTGTATTTTTTATTTTTTGTGTGTGCTGTCTGCAAGGTTTACTGGATTTGTAATGAAACCTGACATGCCTTTGCATTCCCTCTAACTTCTGCCGAAACTATGTACTGTATGTATGATTCGTGAGTTCCATTTTAGGGAAAGCAGACTTCAGACTTCTGCTCTAGATTCATTTATAGACCAATAAAATGTAAACCGAAGCCTGGAATAAAGAAACTCTTTAGATCCATCGCATAGCATCATTGTGAGTCAGGTTTTTCTAAGATAGCTTTGATATTACATTGTCTGAAAAAAAAAAAAAACATCTTTAATTTAGTCTCCTTTAGCTTTGATTACAGCACACAATGTGGAGGACAGCTCATGTGTGAAAATGACTCATCATGTTCCCAGAACCACTCTTTCACAATATAATACTGGAATAATGGCCTGTGCCATTAAAGTGATAATCTGTTCATTCACTGCATTATATCGCTGCTTCCAGTGGCTTGTACAGTGACCACTATGCATGATGGGTACATCGCTTTATGAGCTTCGCGTCACTCTGGAATAGGGTCAATCTGGACTCAGGAGACTACAAATCCAGACAAAGAGTTCTCAAATATGTTCATAATTCCACTAGTCAACATAGCTATGATTTTCACTGTGGATATTTTTTACCATCTCCATTGATGATATTTTTTCCCCGACCACATTTCTTCGACTTTTTGGACCCCTAATTTTAGTCGTGTCCAAAACCCCCGAACTTCCCCTATGACTCCCCCATTAAGGCCTTTACTACCACTCAGTCAGGAGAGCCGTGACGCCAGCCAACCGCGTCTTTTCGAACTGCTTGCTCACGCAACGTTGGGGGACAGCGCTATCCGCTCCTTCCGCTTGCGTGAGCTCACAGACGCCCCTGACTGACTGTAGAGCCGTGATTAATGTGGGAGCACCAAGTACCTCTCATCCCTTCCCTCTGAGAGAGCTCGGCCAATCAGCTCTCTCTAGGCCTCCGGCTGCGAGAGGTTACAGCATCACCCGCGAATCGAACTTGCGATCTCCGGATGAAGGGGCGAGCACTTTATTTTGTAATTTCAAATCTCCTTAGTTGTTTTCTTTGCTTGATGAAGCCCAATAATTTGACCCATCTGAAATGGTGACTTTTTTTTAGCCAAGCAACGTTCATTAAAAATTTACATTTTTTGAAAATTATTAATTATTTTAATTGTTTGAAATGCATGTACGGATAAAATGTACTCTTGAAGCTGATTTCATTCATTGATTGACAATACAGCAAGGAGGAAAAAAGTGCACATAGACATAATAACAATCGCCCAAACATGGAGAGCTGGCTATAAAGAAATGATTAGCTAATCATAGAAATAACTATTTTATATTATTTCATTTTCTCAGCTGAAAAATCCAGAATACATGGAATTCTTGTAGCTCTGCAGATGGTTTATGACAGTGAAAGTACGTATCCTTTGACTTTAAAAGCCAAGCATTTCACTGTAACGCACACTGGTACAGTGCTCCCTGTCTGAACAAGTGTTTCTCACCAAGTAGTTGTCTCCGTGTTTGGAGCGGAGCATGCTGGCCACTTCTTTGAGGTTGGCACTGTAGCTCTGTTCCTCCACGCTGCTTGGAAAAGACACAGATATGATCCTCTCTGTGATGTACACCAGATCTACCTCATAGTTCTCCTCCATCGCCTGGATCAGACTCACGCTCCGGCTGGTTGGAGAACACGGAGGAAGAAAAAGAGGGAGGGGGGAGAAGGTCACACACGGCATGGAGAGAAAAACAGTGGATAAATTAGGGGGGAAAAAAGCAAACATGCTATAATACCTGAAATCTGATCATGACTGCATATTCACAGCAGTGCCTTACATAACCCATTCTTACATAACCATATATGGAGAAGTTCTGGTTATTCAGTTGATGTGTCATGCTCTAAAACCTCAGCGCTTCTTTTTCTATGTTCTGAAGAGATGCTTCTCTTGCAGCAAATTTTTCACCACTACATGCATTAAAATCAAGTCTCGTTATATAGAGTCTCGTTATTTTCATCAGGCTGCCTAGCATGACATCACCAATTTATGCTGTTAAAAAAATCATCAGCATGGCACAGAAGAAAGTCATATCTCCTTTTCAGTTTGGTTTGAAATAATCCCACAGTGGTGAAAGATTGATGGTGGAGATAAACAAACGAGATATGAAAATGTACCGCATTCCATGTGTGCGGCTGAGCAGACCAAGCAAAACAATTTGGTCACTTGCAAGGAATGAGCTTGGGCTGAAGATATAACCACAATCAGCCCCCCAATCGCTAACCGCCTTCTCTATGTGCAAACACATGGGAATATATTCGATCAGTGGCAGGAGTACAAACCCGCAGCAGCTCTGATCTGTTCGAACGGGGGCATGCTTTATAATCCAACCCAAACCATGGTGCTGTAAAGCGTCCTACTGCCTCTATACAGGATCAGTGGATCATTCAGAGGTTGGAGTGCCGTCTTAGAGAAAGAGTGCATGGGAAAATCTGCTTCCCATCAGGAGCTTTTTCGATAGGCCTATTTACCCTACCAGCACAAATTACCTGTGCATATCTCTCCAAGGCCAATTGCATTTCAGCACTGATTAAAACATTAAAAGTCTCTTTAAAACAGATGCAAGCACAAAACAAGTGCTTTAACTTTTCTGCAAGAAACTTCACAATGATGCAGCAACAATACAAATCTCACAAAGAAATTAAAAAACAGGATCATTCTATGCTAGAAGGGTCGTCTTTAATCAAATTATGGAAATCACTCATAGAAAAATCAGCTACTTCATATCCGCATTAATCAATTCAATTCAATCCCTCTTGTGCCACCAGGGCGGCTCTGACCCCTCTGGGCATGACTTCAAAAGCCCTTGAGGAATCTGGAACCAGGATATGGCAGCGAATCCTTTGGGTACTTAAGAATGGGGAATAAGATCTGGGGAGTTTGCAGGCTGAGTCAGTGGCCTCGAATGCCCCCCAGACACAATGAGCAGCGGGCTGTAGTGTACTGGGTGTTCTGGTGCATTTCCATTGTGCCCAGCATTGACTTTTCTGTGGAATCAGATAAGACAGGCTGTCCTTTGGTCCCCGCAGGCATGAGTGATCCTTGGTTGCATGCCTGTGATCCTGTCACCAGTTTACTAGCATAATATATAATTGATAATCAATAATAATGCGTGGCTGTGTTTAACAATGGACATTATCACAAATCAGCTTTTCAGGAATAAAAATACCATATAGTAATTTAAAATCTTTAAAGAAATAGTTGATTATATACATACTTTTGCACATAGAGTTAGCATTGTGTTCCTACTGAACAAGCCGGAGACCCGTCTTCATTTGAGTGATACCAGATAACGTGATTATAAATAAATCCCTTCTATAATTGTATGCTATATGGTCAGTTGTGGAAGTGTTTAACAGGAAATATGTTTCATTTAACATGAAGTCCACTTTGTTAAGGTTACCAACTGTTCACTGACAGGGACTTGGGTAAAAAAAAAAGTGTTTGTGACAATTTAGTGTTTGTGAGTGACTGGAGTCATATGCAACATCCCTGGTGTTGTGTCCGTATGACATTTGACTATGTAAATAATATGAAAAACAAATAAATAAATCACAAATCATAAATCTGAAAATCGTTGAAACATAATCTACCAACAAAACCAGACGTAATATTCCCATGTGAAGTTCTTGAAACTTTTCTACAATGGCAGGCAAGATGACATATTTTATGCTAATCAACAGTCCCTCATGATGGGGTTCTATCGTGTACCTCTGCATGTTACATCTGTAAAATGTATAGGTAAATAATTATACTGATTTGATAAATGAAACAACTCCTGACTCATATTTATCGACAATTTCTGTTCTGAGAAACCATATTGACCTCGCTTTTGACTATGGAGTTAATATTATGGGGTTAACTTTTTTTGATCATATTTGCAGGAATGTTATAATTATTTCCATGGAACAATGTAAGACAATGTGTACCTTATGAAAGAATTCTGTTGTAATTGATAATATATGCACAGACTTAACATCCATTCAACATACTTAGTACTGTGTCTATTTTCATCCCGGCACCTGCATACTGTAAATACTGTAGATACTATCAAGTACTACTTTGTGGCAGGCTATATTGTCAAATGCTATACAAAGAAATCAAATTAAATAAATGGGAAGATTCTGAGCATACATACAAAATGAAGTACACTTAAGTAGCCTTGTGTCTACACTGGCCAACAGCTGCTGTTCAGTTTCCAAAAGCAGACTGACTCCCAGCATCCCCAAGTGCCAAAAAGTACAAGATATAACCATCATCTCCAAAATCGACATACTGACGTGCCTGTTAGAGAATAACTCTACAATACAGATTTTTTTTTTAATCACTTTCATCCAGTTTCTTTCTGTGCACCATGAAATTTTGCTGCCAGGATAGATTCACATGGGCTACAATATGTTTTTCTCATTGAGGCTAAGTGGCCGAAAAACAAGGGTTTGCCATACCGCATTGAGAACTAACGAAGAATGATGATCCTCAGAGGAGGAAAAATAAAGATCACAGTATCTCTTTTCATCCTTCACAAAGAAAGAAAGTTGCAAAGCAGCCAAAAGTACAGATGAAAGTGTTTCATAATTTAGGAACTGGGCAGTTCCTAAAATATGTAGAATTTGAAATGTTAATTCATATGTTCAAATGTTTACATACAGCCCATAGTTTTGGGGACATGAACAGGGCTATACCTCTTTAATGTATAAAGTTTTTTTGTAAATCTTTCCATTCTATGTTTCATCCTCCTCCTCAAGCATTGTGAACCAAGCCAAAATGTGTCACAGGCTTTGGACAATAATTTCCTCACCAGTTGAATGCCAGTTTGATTGTACAGTATATTAAGGTAAATAGTCCATCATATGCCATACACTAAGTGACATCAGTTTAAAAGTAGCTCAGTGCAACACTGAAAACTAGTATACGCTCACTGCTCACTTCATTAGATGCACCTGCTCAACCACTCAGTGACACAAATGTCTGACCAGCCAATGACATTGCAGCACTTTTTCATTTTGGCATGTCAACTTGGTCAAGACAATCTGCTGAAGTTTAAACCGAGCATCAAAATGGGGAAGAAAGGTGATTTAAGTGTCTTTGAATGTGGCATGGTGGGTGGTACCTGATTGGTTGGTCTGAGGATTTCAGAAACTGGGACTGGGTTGTTCAAGAATAATCATCTCTAGGGTTTATGGAGTATGACTCAAAAGAGAAAATATGCAGGGAGTGGCAGTTCTCTAGGCAAAAGTGCTATCTCTGAACGGACAACACTTGGACCCTTGAAGCAGTTGGGCTACAGCAGCAGAAGGAACTGGGTGCCACTAACAACTGGGAATAACCAACAGTGGACAACAGAGGTTGGAAAAACATTGGTTTTGGTCTGATGAGTCTTAAATTCTGCTTTAACGTTCAGGGGGTAGGGGCATTTTACATTTATGGCATTTGGCAGATGCCCCATATTCAGATTGACTTACTTTTTTTATCTCAGTATACAGCCAAGCAGTTAAGGGTTAATGGACTTACTCAAGGGCCCAACAGTAGCTACTTAGTGGTGCTGTGGTTTGAAGTTGGTAGTCCAACACCTTAACCACTGAGCGACCCCTGTCCTATTTGGTATAATCAACATGAAAGCATGCATCGACCATGCCTTGTAACAACAGTTCAGTCTGATTGTGGTCTAATGATGTGGGGGATATTTTATTCTCACACTATGAGCCCCTTAGTACCATTTGAGCATTGTGTACAGTACAGTACATGCCACAGCATACCTGAGTATTGCTGTTGACCATGTCCAACCCTCTTCGGATGGCTACATCCAGCAGGATTGCACGCAATTTCACAAAGCTAAAATCATCTTAAACTGTTTATATATAATAATATGAAAAAAGCTATGGTCATTTTAATAAACGGTCTTTACAAAAATGATGAGCAGAAAAGCATCCCAGAGTCCACAATCCAATGAACCTTGAGACACATAAGGTAACCTAGCAGAAGACACCATTGGTTTCCACTCTCATCAGTCAAGACAGACATAGTAGCCATTTACATTCCGCAGTCCTTACGTTCAGCTGCTGCACCTGACGCAGAAACCTTATAATTCCGTGACACTGGGATACCGACCAACAAGTTCCGCCTTCAGCTATTACAAAATGCTCGAAGCATTGTTTAGCATAATCCTCGGTACGTCATCAATATGCGGAGCATTCACAATCATATGATCATCTTTCAGTTAATTGGCACTAAGAATAGCCAGAAGGGCCAACATGATGAGTGTTACATATGGTCTTTAACAGAAGTACAGACAGCTGAGACGCTCTTACCTGGATGGTCTACGGCGCGACTCCATGCTTTTGGAAGATTTTGTTGACCCCTAAAAAAAAAATTAAGTTAATCAGTTGATATTTTGATGCATTACAAGGATCAAATGGTTGGTGTGTTACAAAAAATCTTTCCAACGCTTATGTCAATAAAGAAGTCTCTCTTTCATGCATGTGCACAAAACATAAACCGTACCAGGAATATTTATTGGAAAAAAAAAAAAAAACTTTTTAAACCTTTCCAATAGAGCATGTTTAACTTTTAGAATCACACTGTGACTGGGATTAAACCAAGTCTACACACACAGTGTTTATGGTGCTCAGATGGAACTTGAAGCACAAGCACATCTTGGGATAGTGTTTGGGTCAGGTATAGTGCATGTTGTGATTATTCTGGAATTCTTCTCTCCAGTATTTTACACAGACTAGTAAAAAGTGGCAGCTGGACATTTTCGCAATCAGTAAGGACCTAGCTTTCGTGTTTGCCTATGATCTGTCTGTCATCTTTCCTTCATCCTTTTTTTCCCCCCAGAGTCCACATCATAGGTACCTATCATTAGTGCCCACAAATGACATTCGTTCAACGTTCCTTCTTCTCCTCTGAGCTACGTCCCGCTGTATATTCATGTGCTACAGTAGATTACAGAGAACCAAACTTAGCAGCTCCATCTGAGCAGTTACATATGTGTTTCTCTCTATAGCCTATTCATCCACTAAACGAGGAGTGACAGTCCTGCAAAATCCCGACCAAGAAGAAAGCGTTGTGGTGTGGATCGAAGGTGTCTCACGAGTCACTTGTCTAAAATATGAGAAGTGGAAAACCTTTCTGTTACTCAATGGCTTTGTCATATTGTGGTGCCACTTTGAAAGTACAGTTCCTTCCATTCAGTATTTAAATGACACGGTAGTGCACGACCAAGGAGACCGAATAGAAACAATGCTTACAAAGAAAAATCCAGAATCCTACAGGATAATTATACACAGCACTTCTGGAAAGGACACATACTGCAGGCTGGATATGACTATAATAATAGAAGGCTTTGATTATAATCATGAAATGTCATGTAAAGTGTCCTAATAGTGTCTTCTTTTACTGTACCTCTACTGCGTATCCTTGAATTCTTTAGTAGTATTATAAAATGAGTGTTTCTAGTCAAGATGCTGGAAGCACTTTAGAATTTTTTTTGGGGGGGAGCAGCATTGCATATCTGTACCGCGTTATGACACTATTGTTTATTATATGCCTGGCGTTATGGGAATATAATATGACATTTTAACTTGAAGAAACAAACACAGTGGTAAAAACAGCCAGTCCTCCAAAAAAGATGTTTAAAACTTTGCTAAGTTAACATGAGTTCTTTCCACAGTCAATGTCAGGCTTTGATCAACATGTTGATATTTAAGTGGCGCAGAAAAATGAATAGAAGTCCAATCGATTCAGATTGTAATCAAATAACAACTGTCAAAATGTCCACAATGTGTCCAGACGGTGCAGTCAGGTAAAGATTCCATGTAATTTCAGGACTATATAATATAAAATTTAAAAAATGTCCATATATGAAATGTTTCCCAGTCCACCACAGATGGGATATACTGTATAATTGTCAAAGTATAATATATGATTATGTTCTATCACGTCACTTTCAGACATAAACAACCCTGTGCCAGGGATATTTCAAAAGATATTAATTCTTTAGGCCAAGGAACAATAAAATAATCTATCATGCTTATAGAGAAAAAAAAACCCCGAAGTGTAACTTAAACTTCAGAAAAACGTAGAATTATATAACGAGCAAGCACCAAGAACGTTCAACTCCAAAGCAGAACATTAAAACTCATCAGATCAAAACCAAACACACCCCCACCCCAATCATACTTCCTTTCCTAACCAAAAAAAAAAACTTTCTTCAAGGCTGGAGTGGAGGCCTGTACACCCAGAGCAACACAGCGCCAGGCTCCAAAAAAACACCCACCCCTCCCTTAATCAACCCGCAATTACGAGCCCCAGAAGAGCAGCCAGAAGCGGGTGGGGGTGGTGAAGGGGGTCCCAGGCGATCTTGATCAAAACCAGCTGGACACGCAGCTTACGAGCACGTCTGACAAATTAACTATTGTATACACGACTTGGGGGTGGAGGATGAAAATAGCAAGAAAGAGACAAAAGAAGTCTAAAGCTTATAAAAAGTGGACAAAGATGAGCATGTGTGGTCCTACCTTCATCAGGTAGCCCGTGCTCCAGCGCCAGGCGCTGCGTATCGAGTTGAGGCGCCTCCGTAAAGAACCGCTGGGGTTCATGGCTGGGAAAGAGTGCTTTCTGTCGTTCTGCATTTTCCTCTCCTGCAGCAAACTTTGCAGTCCCAGAGCGAAAAAAAAGCCTCTATTTTGGGTCGGTGCCTCTCACAGGATGCCACATGGTTAGCCAAGAGCTACAGTAGACCACAGCTTGCCTTCTTGCCTTCTTTCTTTTACTCCCCCTTCTCCCTTTCACTTGTTTTCACTCCTTCTTTTGCTCGTTCTTGTTCAATCTCCTGCTCTCTACCTCCCGCCTTTTCCAACCTCCTCCCCTCTTTCACTTGTGTGGTATCTCTCCGTCCAACCCCTCCTTTCTACCCCTACCTCCTTCTCTCCTCCCTCTTTCTTGAGATGTGTGTTTTTGGTTGCCACCCATGTGAGTCTGGTTCAGTTCTCCTCTCTTCCCCGTGTGGGTCAGGCACTAACAGCTGACAGGGGAACACCCTTCGAGATGTGTCAAAGGAAAAGATTACAAAGTTTTCAACTTTAACCGTCTTGCTATGATGAATATGTCTGCGCACCAAGTTCTGCATCGAGTTTTCAAATCGCATTCCAATTCTGAAAATGGCAAAAGTGTTTATCTGAAGAGAGAAAGCAATTGAAATCCCTTTCCTTCTTCTTACGTCTGCTTTAAAATCTCTCCCTTTATCTTTATTCTCAAACTGCATGATATAATCAGAGAAGTCCAAAATGAGTCTTTCTATGAGTCACAGCAATCAGAAGACCTCAAACCACACACTGGCAAAAAAAAAGAGATCCTGTAATTAGGTCATATGATCCTAAAACCTTAATAATGCAAGAAAAAAAAAAAAAAACATGCAGGCTATCATGAGTCGAAGACGTCATTGAGAACTACATTGTAATGTCCATGAAAGAGCCTAGAGCAGAATTTGGTGCAAATTCCAGTTGCAGGTTTAATTACACTGACTGAAGGCAATATCAAACTGAGATATTTCTTAATATCAGCCACATGCTCTACACTTTCCAGGCCACCTTCAAGTCTATACCCTAAGCTCGTGAACTGTACATGTAATTTCCAAGAATAATGGAATATGATGAATGACAACCTTAAGATATTTTGATCCAACAAAGCCTGGGTTTTGAAACATTTTGGGTTTTGAATACTGGAGAAAGTCTGGGATAATCAACCTGAAAAAAATGTACAAATCTGAAGAAATCAATCGTAGAAGGAGGCTGAACCACTGGCAAGCTGTCCTCCATGTTTCTGAGCTAAATCCTACTGATCTGGTTTGCTTCCAGCGTAAGATCTCATTCAGAAAAGACCGTGCTATAAGGTTTGAAAAATGGGAATGGGAGGTCAAATGGAGGTTAATTTATCTTTATTAAGCCCATAGGATGTTACAGGAGGAAAGCAAATCACTTCTAATGCGATAACCAAATGATACAGGAAATGCATGCATCCCAGAAAAAAAAAAAAAAACATGTACACTATACATTGTGTGCATGGATAACATTGTTTGGGTCAAATTACTTGCATGGGAGATCATCCGTCTATGAAAATGTTTCATAGCTCAATCCAAGTTATACTATGTATAATTCCATGTTCCCCTAAACATATGCTGCCTCATGGCCAGAGGCTATGACACCCAATTTGTAATGTGATCCTTCCTTACTTGCTTACTACAAACCAGTCCTGTACCAGAAAATGAGTCAAAACCTATACAGTATGTACTGTTCCAAGAGAAGGATATGACGGGAAACCGGCCTTACACAATACTTAACTATAATTTGCCACAGAAACACACAAAGGCGCATACACTCAGGCAGCGAAAATAAAACACAGATGCAAAGCAGTAAATCCATCCACTTGTGTGTAGGCTATATTGTAAAGGATAAGCGTTCTTATGAGTATTTACTGCATATCCTTCAGTTGAACTGTTGCGCAACACAGCAGTAGGTTTTATGTGAAATATCAATGATTGATAGCAGCAGACTTGTAGGATGTACAGGCACTCAAGTTGAATTCTCTATAGAGAACAAAAATGCCCATGGTTGCATAGAACAGAGAACAAGAATGCCCATGGTTCCATGTATCCCGGTGCCTATAGAATGGTGTTCAAAAGTTACTACTGTATAATGGCAATGATTAGCTGGCTTGCATTTAGTAGAGCAGAATTTCCTACCCCACAATTTAATGAATAGTTATAATCACTTCACTTCACATCATTCTTAAAGCTGTTAAGCTCTTGAAATCATTGAAAGCCTTTATCACCGCTTTCTGAATAGTTGTCTCAAAGGGCGGAAGGTAGCGGAATATTTGGCATCTGAACAGTACTCCGAGTACACAGGCCATTAATCATGCACATGCAATATCGTCTGCACTCACTCTCTCTCTCTCTCACTCATCCGTTATTCCATTTAACCTGTACAGGGCTTATCCTAGCAGGAGGCCTGGAACCTTTCCCTTTGGGTTGCCAATCCATCACAGGGCACACACTCAATCACCCACTACAGGGAATATGGGAATGCATATTAGCCTTGTCTGCATGTTTTTGGATTGTGCGAGACTACCCAGAGGAACCCAACAAGCATGGGGAGAAGATGCCAACTCTCTACTCTTAGACCAAAGGTGAGAATCAAACCCTTGACCCTTGATGCTGGGGGTGTGAGAACACAATCCTAACCTCTATGTCACTGTGCCAACATATCGTATGGAAATTTAAACAAGATCAATTTCATCTTACACAATATTTGGGCTGTTGGTTTATCTTTCTTAAATTTATATGTATACCTTTAGAAGAAACGGTTTTCTATCTGGAAAGTTGTCCAACTTCAGAAAGCTACAATTGGTGAATCTGCATACTTAATACACTTACAGTTAAATATTTATTTTACAGTGAAGGCACTGTCAAGCAGAACGACTTAATTTAAGTCTTTGTTGAAATAAAGTTCGTTGGAAAATTATTGCTTGAGTCTCACAAGAGAAAAGAGTAAAGATCATGATAATGCCATGGCCAAAAGCACAACTAGCCATGTGGAAGGGGTGGCATACACTCTCTCTCTCTCTCTCTCTCTCTCTCCTCTATCAATCACAACTAATCATGGGTGTCTGGGAGCTTATGCATGAGAAAGGTAATGCTTTTCTTCATCTGTTCATGGCTGGCTTCATGGATCTTGGAGGAAGTATTGCTTTAGTCTCCCAGATTGGAAACAGTCGTATTACAGGGGAGACATAACTCTTTTGTGGGAATTGTCCAGAAAATAAACTAAGGAGAAAATTAACTAAATAAACATCTGGGAAAAACTTCTGTGCAATACTTTCTTCTTCTAATTAGATTTTGTAACAAGCATGTTAAATTTGATAAAATGTACATTTACATGACTTTTGATTCTGAAAATAGAACAGGGAAACACACACATACAGTATGTATATATACATAATATTTGTATAACGCAAAGACCAATAGTATCGTGCCAAAGTCTTGAGCCACCCATCATTTTTTCATTTTGCTTCCAAATATTCAGACTATTTTTAACGTAGTCTTGAGGAATAGTTCTCCAGGCTTCCTGAATGGCTTTTGGCTCTTATTTTTTAACAACTTTTGGCTCTCGTTTTTAGTCCAGTCCCTGTACCTGAGTTTCAGATAATATTTTTGTGAAGCCTCACAGTGACCTATGAATCATTTAAGCATAATAATTATCTAGCCAGGCATGAAGCAGAGAGCATGATAACAATGCAGATAATAACAGATGATCAGGTCGGTGATTAGTATACTGATGATGCTGAATGCTATGTGGTTGGAACGGACGAGAGGGGAAATGAGGTTGCTGCTGAGGTTGCTATATTAACACCCATTTTTAAACTGTATCTTTAGGCACTTTGCAGCTTGTCACAGTAAAATATTTGTTCCCGTTTCTTTAATTTAATCATTTAATATAAAGAAATGAGGATGGCTCGAGACTTTTGAACAGTACTGTATATTGTGAAATACAGCAAGCAAGCTTTTTAAAGATACATGACATGATTGGGTCAACTGTGCAGCGCTTAAGCCTACTACTTACAATAGGTTGCTAGATTTCAGACAATGTGGTGATTGTGAGTGGAGAAAAATAGTAAAAAAAAAAATTTGCTTGAATTTTGAGAATTGTTTTCAGGCATCTTACATATGTAATCAATACAACAAATCTGAAAATTGATTGCTGTGACTAAAAATCACTCCTGAAAAAAGGCTATTATTGTGTTTATCAGAATCTCCAGAGCAGCTGTGAACATCTGTCATACAGTGCAAAAGACAACCGTGACTGTTAATGCAAAGACAGTCGCATACTTCATATACGCCATAATCTGTAACTGAATTCACATATGTACAGTAACTCTACATCGAAAAGTCTGTAGTGCACGTCAGATCTTTATGGTTAGTCGTCTGCAGTTGTGGTCAGAAAAGTACAAGTGGTTTTTGCTGCATATTAGGGGATAAAGCAGGCAAAAGCATAGCATTCATAAGGGGTACTGATTTGTTGCCGAGGTGTTCACACGCCCAAGCTATGGCGTGGTGTTCACACTGGAGATTTTTCCCCCGCCTGCTTTAAACACAGGAGGTGTTTTGACTGGCCAGCTCCATGCCAGCCTGAGTCCATCATGCTCTTTTGTGCGGTTCACTTTAGCTAATGTAACCAATAATTTGTGGTTCATTCTGCATGACTTTTAGACTAGTGAGGTTTATAGCACGGCAACTGCATAGCAACAATTTCAAAGTCAGGCCTAAATATTTACACGCTATAAACTAGTAAGACTTAAAGCAATATTGTAGCTCATATTACAACAGGAAATTGAACATTGATGTACAGTACTTTTAGCAAAAATGTATGTATGTGTATATATATATATATATATATATATATGTATATAATATTGTGATATATATATATTGTGCTTACCATCGTTTCTACATGTTTTAATGGGATGTCGTTGCTGGGAGCCTGAAAAACATAAGGAAAAAGAAAACTGTTAGAAACTTGGTCATGTGTTTAAAAAAAAGCAGCTGAGAGGCAAACTGTGGAAAAAGCCTGCAGGTGTTTCCCCATGCCAGCACCTTGGCATGGCACTGCTTCAGTTCATTGCCTTTCAGGAGAAAATGTAAAGGTCAGCCTTGCCAGCTTAAAACAGGTACTGTAGGTGGAACATGCATCAACAGGGAATTGCTAATCGGCACCACTGTTTAGTATATTAATGTTTCTTACCTTTATAAAAAATAGATGAGGAAGAGTATTCCCTACTCTTGAAATTTCTTTCTCTCCTTAATTTTTTTATCTTTGCCGCTGTTGCACATGGCTTGCTCGTTAGGGAACTAAATCTACAGTACATCCAGATTTTTGTAAAGTTGCTTTGGGACAATGTCTATTTTTAAATGTGATGCAAAAGTAAAAAGTGAGTTGCATTTAATTAAAAGCTTTGTTTTCTCCCTGTGGTCTTTATGACTAGAGCCCATTGAGATAAAATAGTGTATTCATTAATGCAGTGAAGACTGAAGTTTTTTAATGACAAAAAGTACAAATTATTTTATTTTTGTGCAAATGTTATACAAGTGAATATAAAGATTTTGTGAATATATACAGTATGTGTGTGTATGCACATTGAGTTTGATACCATGGAGGTCTCTTCCAAAGTGTTACATTGAAAGGCAGACAGACATGGGTTGGTCTCAGTGTATAGGAGCATCGATAAACAACCTGTGTAAATATTTAGACAAGACCACATAGCTTCACCATTAGTCAATGAGAGCAAAGGAGAGAAAATCTGACCGGTTCTCCAACAGCACCATATACAGAAGTGAAACCCAGACTTCAGCAGAAGACTTGGCCCAGAGCAAAGTGATCATTTATGGCTAGTTACAACCCTCTGGACCCATGATGTCATCAGCCAAGGCAACTCAATCTACTGAAAGTCACATTAGTGTTATACCCGTGCAAGACAACCTTGCCTGTTCAACAGAACAAGTATCTGGAGGAAAATCTTTTAATAGTGCCAAACATAGCAGAGTAAGTAATAGTTATGACCTATACTTTTGTTTTCATATTGGGTAACTGTGGTTCTTTAAACTACTGTTGAACCTGAAGAGATGGGACGTGGGAGGAGGGTGAAGTAGAATACTGTACATATCAAAGATGTGAACTGCGTCCAGGAAATGAACATAACGGATGAACCGCTGTGACTCGGATTTTAAGGAAATTCACAACAGCTTTAATTCAGTCAAAACCAGAGCCACCCGCCCGCTGAGTGGTCACTGATGTAATGTGAATCATCAAATCTTAGCTCCGCAAAAGGCTCTGCCTGTCTGTCTCATTGTCTGAGAAATAGAATCTCTGGGAAAACACTAGGACTGCACCTCTAAAAGCATGCAATGTTAAATGTAGTAATACTAAATGTAGGGTTGTCAGTACTGCTCAATGAGAATAATGAGCTTCCAGACTTTCTGAAAAAAATCTCAGTCTCAAACTAGCCAGCTGCCAGAAACAACTGAATCACACACACAGTACCAGGAAGCATACAGTAGCTGAAGATGCTGTGATTTGCTTTGGGAGTGACAAGAATGTACAGGATTAGGAATGAGTATATTAGAAGGACAGTGCAGGTAGGACGGTTTGGCGACAAGGTTAGAGAGGCCAGATTAAGATGGTTTGTACATGTGCAGAGGAGGAATGAGGGGTATATCAGGAAGTGAATGTTAGAAATGAAACCGTCAGACAAGAGGGGAAAAAAGGAAGGCCCAAGAGAAGGTTTATGGACTTGGAGAGGGAGGACATGCAGGAGGTTGGACTGACAAGGGAAGATGTGGAAGAGACAAAGTTAGATGGAGACAAATGGTCCGCTGTGGTGACCCCTAACGGGAGCAGCCAAAAGTAGATAAATGAAAAGAAGAACTTCAGTAAGCACTTTATCCTGCTCAGGGTCACGGTGGACTTTGAATGTATTCTGGGGAGATAGTTGTCACTGTAAAACCAAAAATCCAAGGGTTTGAGCTGGACCATCACCTCCTCTATCCCTACTGGATGCCCAGTCTTATCCAGAAAGGGGAAGTGTGGGTGCTTTTATTTTCAACCAACAGAAGCAAATTATTCAATTAAAACTGGAGAATATGGAGAAAAACTACTTGAACAACACAGACCTGCCCAGGAATGAACCTTGGCACTGAGAGGCACCAACACCATTTTTTATCACCATGCAAACCTGAATGAAACACAATACGCTGAAAAGTATTCAAGTCTACACACGCATCATTTACAAGCCCGTGGTCATTAGCCCAGTCATTTCCTGCAGTGCGCCGTTCTCACATATGAGGGTTTGGATTTGGAAGGCTACTTTGACTCCTGGGAAGAGTTGCATAACATACAATCCAACCAGCAACAAAAACACAGCGTGGATTTGTCGATAAGCCAGATTTCAAGGCTTTGTTCCTCTCCAATAAGTCTGGCAGTCAGTCTTCATCTTTGTGGTAAGGGCCTGAGGAGCAGCCTGGCTGCAATGAGGTGTGAGGTCATGTGCTTTATGATTGTGGTGCCGAGGAACCTCCACACCCTTTTCTCACACTGCATGGACAGTCCACACTGCCAACTTCTTAAAAAAAAACCTTCCTTCTTCACTCTTTCCATTGTTGCTTACCTTCTCCTCTCAAGACATTCAGTTTTTTGGATATTGCTTCTGTAGTTAAATTGTTCTTTAGATGTTAAAAAGTTGTAAAAAGACCAATTGCTGTGGTCACTTTTACAGGAAAATGCATCATGGGATCCATCTGTTGTATTTGGCCTGTTATTATTGTTATTATTATTATTACCCTTTCATCCATCGTCTGTACCGCTTCATCTTGTATACAGGGTCGCAGTGGGGCTGGAACCTATTCCAGGAGACTTCGGACAAAAGGCAGGGTACACCCTGGATGGAGTGCCAATCCATTCCAATAATAATGCCATTATTATTAATAATAATTTTTTTTTTCTCTCTTTGTTGGATGTGTTGTCATGGTATAATGCATTCTTGCTATATCTATTTATAGCTGTATCAGTATTCAGATTTAAACTCAAAGTGGGTGTGGCCTACACTGAAACAGGCAGCCACATGATGTGTTATGTACTGATCGTCATTTTTTATAGCAATGGTGTTTTTTTACAGGGTCAGGTTGCAAGCCTGACACCCAACCCTCCTCCCTTCTCATCTGAACTTTAAGACCAGCATTGGCAGGGTGATTTTCTGTGGGCATAGGGTCAAAGGCCTTGCCCAAGGGACCAACAGTGGAAACCCGGCAGTGGCAGGGCTCAAACCCGCAACCCTCCAATCAGCAACCCAGAGCTTCAACTGTCTGAGCCACCCCTGCCTCAGTATTAAACATACTTTACACCTATCTATAAAGCCTTTCCTTATTAAACCATTTCCCCACTTGGTATCACTCATAATAGAATAGGTTCCCCTTTGAGAAGGATTCTCTCAAGTTCTTCCTCCTGCTGGTTCCAGCTCAACCAATCCACAAATATTATGTTTTGATTTTGTTTGAAAAATGGTTTGAATTAATTATTTAAGCAATATTTAGTCTACATATTAGTCTGTTTGTTGAATCAGAATTAAAGCAAAATTGATTTTTTAATTTTTTTGCTGGTTTCATTGGGGCTGAAAATGTACTCATAAAGTCATTGCGCTCATTGCTCAGCTATGGTAATGAAAAACAGTAAACATTCATTTGCCAAGTATAGCAAAAAAATAAAAATAAAAAGGCTGAAAATCACAAAAATCACCAGAACATGAAGCACATAGAGCTGGTGCTAAAAAAAATTATTAGATTTGATTTTTGCATCACATCCAGCCTTTCTGTTCTTTTTTACATTTTATTTGGCCAAATATCCAAATATCCAGAACACCTTGAATTTGTTCAGGATTACAGGCTGTTTCTGCCTTATAGTCCTGTTTCATCAGTTTGCAAATAAGAAAGCTTCTCACAACCCATACCACATTATGGTCAAAAGTACTGTATGTGGGCACTTGTCTAAACCCATATGTTTGCTGAAAATCCCATTCCAGATCTATTGCCCCTTTGTTCTTGTAAAAAAAAATCTCTGCTCTTCTGGAAGTCTTGCAACTACATTTTCAGCCTTCAGCCATTAGTGAGGCCAATTCATTCCAAAGGTGTGCAGCGGGGTTGTGTTCACGTCATGCTAGACTTTACTTGGAACTGAACCATCTCACTCAGACACTCTCAGACGTGTTGTTTTGGTCTGTATACAAGTTAAGTTCTGTTCTAACCAGCCCAAACAAATCAGACCAAGAAGAAAGAGGCAACATGGGTTGAATCAAGTGGAATGCATGTGGCCCTTTGACTATCGACCCCTGATTACTCTCATTAGACCTTAGCCAATCTTCTAGCTGAACAGCTGAACTCACATTTCCAGACAGTTTGTTCTATCGTGCTGTTTCCCAATGTCTGTCTGGGTGGTTGTTTCAAGCCACTGCCTCTTACATGCTGCACTTTCACCTGCAATTCAGTATACTGTATACCACAGCTAAGACACATTGTGGCCAGCTTAGAGGAGACTGCAGTGGCATTCTTCAGTCCATTCCTTTCACCTCCACAGGCGCACTAAAGTGTACAGGCACTGTGCCCTCTAATGTGGGCCTTTACTTATCACATGGGTTTACCGCTTCTGTTAGTGATTCTAGAGATTCAAATTATAGTCCACTTCTGAGCAAATGTTAGAAAGAAAAAAAAAGTTGCGGGGAGTTTTCTAAATGAAGGGAACAAAAACAATGAACAGAGCCTCTTTTAAAATGGCCCGGAGCTAAAAATAAGACTTAGCAGTACTCATTTGAAAACCATGGGAAAGTTTGTTTTGTTGAGTCCACAGCCTACTATCTACTATAAAAGAGTGTGTGCTGTCTTTAGTATAGATGGAAAAAAACAGGTTGTTAGAGGAATGACTGTGAATAGCTGCTATAACATAAGTGACAACAGGAACATTGTTGTGGTAAAAATTTATCGACGTTTTCAAGTTTTTGACATCTTGTTGTTTCACACTCATCTTAAAATGGATTTAAATCCTTTTTCCTCCTCATTCTATACACTCACTCACTCATCTTCTATACCGCTTTATCCTGTATTCAGGATCGCGGGAGGCCTGGAGCCTATCCCAGGAGGCTTTGGGGCATGAGGCGGGGTACACCCTGGAAAGGGTGCCAATCCATCACAGGGCACACACACTCATTCACACACTACAGACAATTTGGGAATGCCAATTAATCTAACCTACATGTCTTTGAACTGTGGGAGGAAACCGGAGTACCCGGAGGAAACCCACCAAGCACAGGGAGAGCATGCAAACTCCATGCACACAGAGACTGGAATCGAGTCTGGCCGGGAATCGGACCCGGACCCTGGAGGTGCAAGGCGACAGTGCTAACCACTGCACCACCATGCTGCCATCATTCCATACACAGTACTCCACAATGAAAGTAAAAACAGATGTTTGGAGTGTTAGTTCATTTACAATAAATAAATAAAGACTGAAATATGCTATTTACATACATAAGTATTAATTCCCATGACTTAGTACTTGGTTAAAGCACCTTTGGCAGCAATTACAGCCTCAAGTCTGCCTGTGTATGATGTTACAAGCTTGATACCCCATTCATTTTTAGGTTTCTTCCATTCTTCTTGGCAGAATCGCTCACGCTTGGCCAGATTGGATGTCAAAGATGCTTTATTTAGTTCAGGTATCCAGATTCTGTTTGAGCCACTCCAGGACATTATCCTGAAGCCACTCCTAAGCACTCTGTAGAAGTTTTTTTTTTTTTTTTGTCAACTTGAGACGCCGCTTTATTTTTCTGCATCCATTTTCCCTCAGTACTGACTAGGCTCCCAGTTCCAGCTGCAGAAAAACACCCCCACAGCATGATACTGCCACCACTGTGTTGGCTGAAGGGAGGAATTTAATAAGGTGATGCATAGAGCCTGACTTCCTAATTCCAAATAGTTCAATTGTTGTGTCATCGGAATAGAGGATTTAATTTTTCATGGTCTAAGAGTCCTGACAGAAGGCTTTTTGGCAAACACCCAGCGGGTTATCACGCGCTTTTTAGTGAGGAATGGCATCTGTCTGGCCACTTTACCATAGAGGACTGATTGGTGGAGTGCTACAGTGTTGGTAGTTTTCACTCCAGCATACAGTACACCTCGGTGACACCTTATACAGAAATGTGTATCCATCCATCCAGGAACCTTTATAATCCAAATAAGGACAGAGGAGGCCAATTGTGGCCATTGTATTTATTCCAATTTTTACAATCGTAGTAGGACGCCTGGTTAACATTAAATTTGGGAAGGCGAATTAGCCTAATATGGATGTCTTTGGTCTGAGGAAGGAAACCGGAGTACCCAGGAAGAAACCCACCAAGCACAGGTGGGTTTCATGTAACATGAAGGTGGAAGAACTTGCAAACTCCATGAACACAGACACCTCCCCGCAGGTGTGTTTGTGCCTTTCCTAATTTTGTCCAATTAAGTAAATTAGGCACAGACGGTCTCCAATCAGGTTGCAAGTGCATATTAAGCAGGATGCAGCACAGCTCAGTTGCAAGTGTCGTTACAAAGTGGTCTGAATATATACTGTATATAAATGGGATATTTCAGTCACTTTCCCACATCACGCTGGTGTTAAATATTTTTTCTCTAACAGAATTTCATGGTTCATTCGTCAAAAATGATGCATTCCTTTCCTACAGTTTTCATGTAGTTCTTTACATTTGTATCAGGCATTAACAAAATAATACTGTGCAACATAAAAATTCTGATTCATGCACATTACTTCAACTGGAATAATCTCCAAATGCTTCATTATAATGTGATCCACATTCATATTCTCCATCACATCTGGTCAGCTCTCTTGGCTGCGAAGGGGAAGTGCTGGGTGTGTGCTGGGGTTTCTCTGACTCCCTTCCTCTTCTCCTGACGTGGCCTACAATCTCTAAATATACTGTCTTTGTTTGGTTCCTTTGTTTTCCCCATCACATAGGTTTCCTAAAACATTTTTAATTTTAACTTCTTCATTGTTTTGCAAAAACCGCAGCTTGTTCTCCATCCTTATGACTATCCCGTAGTGATACCTTTGATTGTTACAGAGCTCTGACGTTGGCAACTCCTTCTAAAATGTTAAGTAAAAGTTGCCATAATAAACAAGCATGCATTTTATTGGTTGAATAAAAACTTGTTCATTATTAGGCTTAGAATAAGAGCTACTCAAATGAAAACACACAGTTCGACCAACAACAATCCAACAGTGATGTAGCATAAAACATTTTCATACAGTACATTTTGGTTTGATTTTAAACCATACGGTTCCTGTTTCTTGTGTTCTTCTTACTCTGTAGTGTACGAAACCAGTAGATATTTTAATAACTTTCATGTGAACAGCAGTTAAGCATAGATTTATGTTCCTATGAAAATACCTCAAACCACAGGACTCCATGAATATAGCTATACTTGTCTGATGAATGATTAGGGGGAGAAAAAAAACCTGCTCTTTTTCCAGAGTGAGTACACATTTAGTCACAGAGACTTACTCATTTTTAAAGCTGATCCAATTTGCAGGACTCGAAACACAAAACAAGCTAAAAGGAGACGGACGTGGGAGATATCTAACATTAGTTTCAACTCTTTATATAGTCCGGTGCCTCCTACTGGAGAGTACACACGTCCTTTTGTTTTTGTTTTTAATTTGCTCCAACATGCCATAAAAAGTTAATAGGCGGAGATTGGAGGTTGGGTACGGTGTGTATCATGACCAAAAAAAACCCTTGTAATTTATCCAGAACATGGGATTATCGAAAACCTGTGTACACCAGCTGGATGAGAAGACGGGCAGCTGCTTGATCTGGCCAGCATGAGTTTCCTGTAAAAGTGTCCCACACTGAACGCCTAAAAAGGACATGTTATTCTACTTATCTCCACAGCAATGTGATTTACACATGGCTCAGTCCACCACAGCTGAAACCGAAACATTTAATAAATAAAAAACGGACACTGGCTAGTATAATCTTGGTCTTCTCTAAGGACGACAAGAGTAAGAGTGCAAATTAGTGCTATGGGGAATATTACTGAATATCGCACATACGTCAGCAGCAGGTGGCTGTGTTTTTAGGTTTTAAAGTCAATTCGCCTACTTAACTCTTTTTGGGTGTAGCATGCACACTTGTACAATTTATGCATAGTCTAAAAATTGTATTTCAAATTTCAAATCTTTTGAGACAATGATTTAACATACATTATACAATAGTTAGTTCTGACCGAGTGATCTGATTGTACGCTCGTGATGACGAGCGGTAACACCACTGGGACGTTTGACTATGCGTACAGTATCACTCCGCATCCAGGTGTTCTACACTCGTTAATTATACCAACTGTCAGCTGCCGCGCGGGTGAAAGTAGGCTTGTACGGTCTGCTATACTTAAGAGAACGCAAGTGCCTGACTAAAAATGCATGCAAAACCAGTCACAGAAGAAAACACATCTGAAAACGTTATGTCATCATAAAACAAAACCACTTTTGACTCCTTAATAATTGCTTCTAAGTCATTCTAAATCCCATCTGAGCTATCTGTGTTGTTTTATTCCTGGCTACAAATCTAAGCAGCTCGTAATAAAAAGGCTGAATTCCAAATTGCTTTCCAAACCCTGATCACACATACTTGCTATGTGTGTGACAAGGGATGGAACACCTTGGTGCACTAGCTTTCCATTTAATGCTATTTGGGATTCAATACCGGAACCCAGAAGTAAACTGAGCTGATTTTCTAAAACAGAATAAGTGGAGAAACTTACAAGATTTACATAACTGTCCTTTACCTTCATGGTTTAACCTCCTCATCGAGTACAAGTAAGAATTTAAAACTACTTTGAACCTGTTAATTACAATAAATGTAGATAAACAATAAATCGCTAACTAACAGTCGCCAGCTCTTCTAGTTGCGGTTGATTAGGTCCTCCAGCACATACGGGAGGGTACCGTATGCGTTGATGGCGAAAATAAACTGCTTAAAAAAAGAACAAATCATAATCTGTTGATAATACATAGTATTTCCAGAACTGTTATATAAAATTCATATCACGCTTAAGGTCTTGCTATATTCCTGGGTATAGCATGGCTCTGATGCAGAGACATGAGAGCGTAGCCAGCTATATCCAAAGGTAACGCACTCCCTCTTGTGTGATATTGCTTAATTATTATCCTGATGTTTGTTAATCAGTACTGTATACTATTATGATATTTGCTATTTGTTTAACAAAATTTGAACATTTCTTCATTTCAGGCATGCCATACTCAGAAATCAAAATTGACACGACAGTTTTCCGTCATTAAAAAAGAAGAATCTGTGTGTAAATACGCAGTAAATACTCCAGTGTTTATTTAAGTCCATTCTTTTTAATCCTACTATAATAAAAAAGGACTGTTTAGTGATCGCTTAACACTATGGCAGTTCATTCCGCACTGGTAGGTTTTGCTTCGCAGTGTACGTTGGGTCGGGTGACAGTATGCAGATAAAGCATCTTTCCATAGTAAATACGGGATTGCATGTCTCCCGAGAGCTCAGTGGAAAAAATTCCTCTATCCAGCTGAAGAATCAGGCGCTGTGAGAACCAGCAAATGGAAGCATCCCAAACTGACCTTGTGTTGATTCTCCCAGCAGACAGTGGATGACACAGTGGACCCTTCACTGTGTGCCGTACAGTGTGTGTCTGTGTGTGTATGTGTGTGTGAGAGAGAGAGTCTCTCCAGAGTCTAAAATTTAAACATATACACTCACTCATCAGCAAGCAGAGAGTCTGGCCTGTTTACTGTCACTAAGCTTGTGGAATGCGTTCCACTTTCTCCTGGCCTATTATGGCCAACAACACACTTGAATGAATGCAGAACAAAGCTGTGTGCAAATACAGTATGTGTTATAGCTGAATACACACCTGTAACATGGGTAGCTGGTCACAGTTGCTTGTAGTCAGCTCTTTTGTTCAAACTACCCAAAACTTATTATTCAAAGCATGCTCTACCCATTTACTTGTGCAGTAGTTTCGCTTGTAAAGATATTTTCAAAAACAATGATCGAGAAAGTATTCCAACTCCTTCATATTTATTACACTCTATTTTGTTTCTGGTGTGTCTTTTCAGTCACTACTGATGAAATATGAGTGTGTTCAAATCAAACCAGGACTTTTGAAGTTGCGGAATAACAGAACACGGTTATGAGAGTAAAAACTCGTTTTATAATTCTATATAATTCCCTACTACATTGATGCCCTTTTCCCAGGTTTTCTCTAGTGCATGAATACCATCAAGGTAGAAACTTTTCCCAGTAGACCGGAGCCATGATTAAACTGCCTGCTTCACATCTGAAACCCTGGCCTCCCAGGAACTCCTTTGGGCAGGTGTAGCTCAGAGGGCTAAGTCACTGAGTTACTGATCGGAAGATCGGCGGTTCGAGCTACTGCTCCATCAGGTTGCCACTGTTGGGCCCTTGAGCAAGGCCCTTAACCCTATTTGCTCCAGGGGCGCTGTACCATGGCTGACCCTGAGCTCTGACCCCAGTTACGCTGCAATATGCAAAGAAAGAATTTCACTGTGCTGTAATGTATATGTGACAAATAGGGCCTAACTTAATTTAATGGCCCCAAACATACGGAAATCGCTTGGACGAGGTCAGGACTGTAGACCGTGGGATGTGGTAATCACTCCCAACTGGGTTCCTGTAATGTGCAAGTGGTGTTCATTAATGCGTACAGTTCCTGCAGACGGACGCATCTCTTCCACAAGTTGGCATTGTTCACGGGAGCGACTGCATTTGGGTCATCACTCACGGGCATGTGGCCTTCTGTAAATAATTTGCACGATTCAAATGTTTTACTGCTGCTAAGAACCTCATCACCATACTGTGCTTGAAGTCTTCTGTAAAAGTCAATTTACACATTCATGGATCTGGTTTGACTTGAGTGTCCCTCATTCTATGAATGTGTCCATTTAACGGCTCACAAAATCTACAGTATGCAGGGTCTCACAAAGTGTAATCTCTTGACATGGCTGTCCCTGATAAGCCGCAATCTGGGCAGTCAGCCTCAGCTCCTACTTGATTCCAGTGTATTGTGTTTTGCTATTTTTAGTTTTCCTGTTATTCTTGGCTCTACAAAAGTCAGACGTAATCTGTTAAGTAATTTATTAACAAGACAACAACAAGTAGGACAATGTGCATATTAAACTTTTTATGTGCATATTAGTCTATTTGGGTCACTACTATTTCAGGTGCAACACAGAAGCCAGATAAGTGAAGAAATCATCTTGATTTAGCCTGTGCCAGACCAAAGAGATAACACCACACAGTATACTGTACACTCAATCATTCACTCACGCATAGTCTGTACCGCTTAAACCTGTAAACAGGGTTGCAGGGGGGCCTGGAGCCTAGACTTTGGGCAGCCTGGACAGAGTGCCAATCCATTGCAGGGCGCACACATACAGGTAAACACAATACTGGCAATTTGGGAACACCAATTAGCCTAATCTGCATGTCTGGGAGGAAACCGGAGTACACGAAGAAAACCCACCAAGTACGGGAGAACATGCAAACTCCATACACACAGAGGCAGGAATTGAACATGGCTGGGAATCGAACACGGATCCTGGAGGTGCAAGGCGACAGTGCTAACCACTAAGCCACCATGCCACCGTACACAATATACAACTATGCCATAAAGTACAAGTATGTTTAATTGTTGAAAAGACTAACTAATATTAATACTACTACTAATAATAATAATAATAATACCAAAATCCACCACTATACACATTAATACAATTGCCTCGAAAAGTTACCTTTTTGAAAACTGACAGAATTGATTTTTAAAAGTAATGAAAAACATATTATTATTATTATTGTTGGCATTGTTATTCTTATGATTATTATGATTATTATTATATAAAACATACTTAAATATAAAATGAGTTAAGACAACATGCTGAAAAAGGCGGGTCTAGAAAACCATGATCCACATCTCCATTTCTCTGGGAAGTTATTTGCATTCTGTTCAAAAGGTTTGATGTATCTATGTAAGGCATGGCATCATGAGATCTCTGTTTCTTTAATATGTATATATTTGGACGGAACACTGAATCCCAGCTGTGTTGGTAGAAAATGCAAAAAAAAAAAGCAGACAATTTGAAGTAAATGTAGTGCAGCCAAACCCACAAATGTGTGTATGTGTTTCTCGCTGGCAATGTCATCCTGAAATAAATGCATGCACAAGGACACAAATGATGTTCCGATAAAAATCATTCATCGTAAAGAGCTGCTTGGCCTGTTATTTGGCAAAAATATAACTGGGCACAGCATGCAAATATGTGAAGCTATAAACATTTTTCTAATTGGAAGATTGTGAAACAAAAATGTCATAAGAAAGCGACATGCTGGCTCTGATGCCTCCAATAAGATTTCATGTTCATGCTAGAGCTTCATCTACAACACAAACATAAACGTTAATGTTGATGCACAGTATTCTTGAGACACCCATTATTCCCTTATATTTTGCATCAAAAGAGCCCTATTTTCCTGTATTTTAATGTAGGAATAGTTCTCCAGGCTTCCTGAAGGACTTTTATTGGGGGGGGGGGCAAGTTTTTGTCTCTCATTTTCAGACCAGTTCCTGTACCTGACCAGTTTCAGAGGAGTGTTTTTTCCTTAAGCCACCTGTCTTTTAACAGTGACCTACTGTATAAACCATCCAAGCAAAAAGAACATCAAACTTAAGGCATGGATCAGTGAGAATGATGATCCAGGCAGTGATTAGTATACTGATGATGCTGAATGCTACAGTACAGTATGTGGTTGGAACAGACGAGAGGGGAAATGAGGTCGCTGCTAAAAAAAGAATTTTTTTGATTGCATACTTAGGTACTTTGCAGCCTGCCACAGTAAAACATTTGTTCGCATTTCTTTAATTCAATCTACATAATTAAATGAAATGTAATTTAATATGAAGAAATGAGGGATGGCTCAAGACTCCCGCACAATCCAAACTACAATCTAGCCAGCCGTTACCACATCTCCATTTCTCTGTCTCTTTCTCATTCCCTGTGAGCAAGTGCTGCATCCCTGCTGGCGTTTAAAAGCAAGAGCTGGCCACAAGAGAGCATATCTGTGCGCTGCACACTGGGAGTGTGAGTGTGCCAGCATGGACTACGGCACCCCCAGAACATACTCCTGATGGAATGCTGATGAAAAACACACCAGCACTACCATTAGCATGACAATGCATCCGAAATGGCCAGTTGTTCTCTAATCATGTCTGAATTAAATGAAGCTGTCATAGTTTACTTTCCAATTCAAAGGATAAATATATTAAATGTGTGTTTAGGTGCAGCTCAATACAGCATCCAACTCATTCATCCCGTCAGCACTCAGGAATTCACCAAACAAGGAGTCAAGCGCAGCCAGCAAACCTGCTCTCACCCTTATGATTCCACTCACGTTATATCATTTCACAAGAATATCGAGTCATGTTCAGAGTTCAGCACACATAATGAGGATTTAATGCTCGAATTGTACATATCGGTATTCTGATCTCTAGTGGTAATCAGAAGTTACCTGAGAATTGCGCACATGGGGTTGGCTAAGCACAGGTGTCACTCGGGTATGCATGATTTTGAATAAATAAATAATATGATAAAATGAATAAATTCATAGTAATAGTACCCAGAGGGAATTTATTATTTTATGTCTCCTAGACAACCATTAGGTCTATGTGAAACCAAAATGAGACACTGGTGTACTGTATTTCTCCTATCATTAATTTTTTTCTCTAGAAATAAAAATCTGAAATTAAGTTTTAAGATCAAGATTTAAAATAATTACCTTTTGAACTCTCTTTTAATCGCAAACAAAATAGAAATCAGAGAGCTTTCTGCATGGACTCAATCTATTCTCAAACCACCCTCATTTATGCATGCTGAGCTCAGAAAGAGCAAATAAAGAGCTCTCTGTAAGAGCTCTCTGAATTTTCATCAAGACATTTAATCAAGTTTCTTTTCTCACAGATATCTGACTTTAGTATTAGCCGTACAATTACATTTCTAATAATTCATTTTCTATCATATTTGCAGGCAAAAGAACAAAATGAAAAAAATAAATAAATACAATATAACAGCACCCTTACTGGCATTACCCAAATTATTTTCTGTGAACAACTTTAAGTACTCCACTAGATAATATTACATTTTTAATCACGTGCCCCTTCATTTTATTATGATCACTTAGTTATGATTGATCTGTTCACTCATTGATTTGTATGTATTAGGTATATATATATATATTTGGTTATCATTTTACTCTAAATGTAAAATAATAACCAAAGTGATTTATTGGTTACTATAGTACAAAAAAGTTACTATTTTGCCTTTTCCTACATTTCCATAATCTTCCATAATGAAGCTGCTTCGAGACAATAACAGTTATTAAAAGCGCTATATAAATAATATTGAATTGAATTATTCATCATGCACTAATTAAAAAAACAATCCTTTCTTATACCTTATTTTTGAAATTGCAGGCTAGCTGAAGATCTTTTCAACTTCTAAACTGCTTTACATTTTTGAGAACTTAGACTTTTTTGAGTCAGGCAGGGGTAGCTCGTTGATGAATGTGTTGGACCGCTTATCAGGATGTCCCAGAGCCACTGAGTTGCCACTAGTGGGCCTCTGAGCAAGGTCCTTCAACCTCAACTGCTCAGATTCAATCAGGTGCAACCCGAAGAAGACTGTAAGAAACCACTGAAATGACATCTATAGATATTTACACTTACCTAAAGGATTATTAGGAACACCATACTAATACGGTGTTTGACCCCCTTTCGCCTTCAGAACTGCCTTAATTCTACGTGGCATAGATTCAACAAGATGCTGAAAGCATTCTTTAGAAACGTTGGCTCATATTGATAAGATAGCATCTTGCAGTTGATGGAGATTTGTGGGATGCACATTCAGGGCACAAAGCTCCCATTCCATCACATTCTAAAGATGCTCTATTGGGTTGAGATCTGGTGACTGTGGGGGCCATTTTAGTACAGTGAACTCATTGTCATGTTCAAGAAACAAATTTGAAATGATTCGAGCTTTGTGACATGGTGCATTATCCTGCTGGAAGTAACCATCAGAGGATGCGTACATGGTGGTCATAAAGGGATGGACATGGTCAGAAACAATGCTCAGGTAAGCTGTGGCATTTAAACGATGCCCAATTGGAACTAAGGGTCCTAAAGTGTGCCAAGAAAAGATCCCCCCACACCATTACACCACCCCCAGCAGCCTGCACAGTGGTAACAAGGCATGATGGATCCACGTTCTCATTCTGTTTACGCCAAATTCTGACTCTACCATTTGAATGTCTCAACAGAAATCGAGACTCATCAGACCAGGCAACATGTTTCCAGTCCTCAACTGTCCAATTTTGGTGAGCTCGTGCAAATGGTAGCCTCTTTTTCCTATTTGTAATGGAGATGAGTGGTACCCTGTGGGGTCTTCTGCTGTTGTAGCTCATCCGCCTCAAGGTTGTGCGTGTCGTGGCTTCACAAATGCTTTGCTGCATACCTCGGTTGTAACGAGTGGTTATTTCAGTCAAAGTTTCTCTTCTATCAGCTTGAATCAGTCGGCCCATTCTCCTCTGACCTCTAGCATCAACAAAGCATTTTCACCCACAGGACTGCCGCATACTGGATGTTTTTTCCCTTTTCATACCATTCTTTGTAAACCCTAGAAATGGTTGTGCGTGAAAATCCCAGTAACTGAGCAGATTGTGAAATACTCAGACCGGCCCGTCTGGCGCCAACAACCATGCCACGCTCAAAATTGCTTAAATCACCTTTCTTTCCCATTCTGACATTCAGTTTGGAGTTCAGGAGATTGTCTTGACCAGGACCACACCCTTAAATGCATTGAAGCAACTGCCATGTGATTGGTTGATTAGATAATTGCATTAATGAGAAATTGAACAGGTGTTCCTAATAATCCTTTAGGTGAGTGTAAATACCTCCAGGGAGACATGATGCTTCTCAACAACGTAACTATGCTTTTTAAAAGTGAGTTTAAAGTGTCGCAGTGTAAGCTTAGTCACCTTAACCGTCATACTTAACCATATAATGGGCATGTCAGCTTCACAGTAGAGGGCATCAAATGAACATTGCCATTGCTCAAAAACAGCTAAATAAAGTGTGACAAAACAGCCTACACTCCAGTTTCACACATTACAGCTGTGCATGCAATTGATTATCAGAAGACGGCATGAAAAAATTGAATTCAAAACATTAGGATTTGCTGATCAACTGCTGCCATGTATTAAGGGTGGAAGATATAGTGCTAAATAAACCACATTAATATGGTATTGTTGAAGCAATATATTGTCAATAAATGTAACTCCTAATGTCAGATTAGTCAGTGTATTTCTGTGCTTGCCATTTTCTTATCCATAAATCATCATAAAATTTCTCGTTTTACTTTTAAATATTCTCCTTCAGTACTTTGATTACTTTTGACATAAAAGGGAAATAATGGCAGTATCTCTTAAGATCACATATTTAATCCTCAATTTTTTTTTTCAGGATTCAAGGAACATGTTTGCATTTAAAAAGTCATTGGTCTAGACATTAACAAAGAATCTAGATACCTATGTTCAAGAAAAATCTGGCATCTTTAGAGATGTGAAAGAGATAATTAATTTAAGCAAATGAGCACCCCATTTCTGAATACATACTGTATAACCTTCCATGCAGAAACATTTGCAGGAGTTTTTGTATTGTGGGTTGGGTTGATTTAAAAAATAAATATAGAAAAGTTTTATTTTATTTATTTATTTATTTTTAAATAAAATATACCTTCCTGGTCAAAACAAAAGTTTCACACCTTAAGATTTCATTTGATCGTATTTAGCTTTGATTACAGAGCACAGTGTGGAGACCAATCAATGAAAATGATTTCTCATGGTCCTAGACCCACTTTATCACAACCTGAGTCCAGGAGTATTGCCGTGTCATTAGGAAAGAACAAATGCTTTGATGCGATAACCTGGTCGTTCAATGCATTCAGGTAGTCATGTGACTTAATTGTATTGCCATATACCACTGCTAAGAGTAGATTCGACCAACTGAACCAACCGCACATCATTACACGGCCTTCAGAGGCTGGTACAGTGGGCACTATGCATGATGGGTGCATCGTTTCATGTGCTTTGCTTTTATCCCTGATGCACTAATCACTCTCAACTAGGGTCAGTCTGGACTGATCAGACCACATGACCTTTTCCCATTGCTCCCTAGAAACCTATTTAGTCTCATTAAAAAGCAGTTTTCATATGGCCTCACAGCCGTTTAGTCTCGATCCTGTGAGCACTTGACACATTGTGTGTGTGTTGAAAAGCACTTACTCTGACTAGTTAACATACTGTAGCTGTGATTTCTATTGTTGATTTTTTTATTTTTTTTATGATGCAACTTCTCCCAGCATTCATTTGATCTCCATTCATAAGTTTTATGCAAATGAAGCTCATGGCTCCTTCTAATATCCTTCCAATTTTTAACAATGTGTTGAAGGGTTCTTAACTTATCCTTTCCTGACATTTAAAATCTCCTTGTTTGTTTTCTTTGCCTGATGCAGGCCAATAATTTGACCTTTATGAAACAGTGAGTTTTTTTTTTTTTTTTAGAAAGGAAGTGTACTACTGTAAATACTACGATAAGACACCAATTTTGGACCTCGCTGTTAGCCCTTTGTCATATTTCACCGGGGGGAACTTGAGATGTTGGTACAGTAGCTCCCTGGTAGATACCGATACATACTGTAGCAGGTGTTCTTCTACAGACAAGAAACTATTTTTGCTACGTGTTTAAATCAAAAGAAAACGGCACAATTGCAGATTGTGTAACATAGAGTGTAACAAAGGAAATAGGAGAAACAAATCCTATCCAAATCTAATCAAACTGTTAAATTGTAAGTTGTAAGTAGTAAATGTAAATAAAAAAGAAACATACTGCATCTCTTTAACCTTAGTCTGACATGCAGGTTTTACAAGCTCATGTCGAGTCAAGTCTTAACTGCATTTATCTGCATTAATATCAATTCAGATTTTACACAGCTGGTCCAAGTATTATTTTAGGAGATTTGGCCAGCGTTGTCCTCAGGAGTCATGCTTATTTTCAAACTTCAGTGGAGTCAGGTTTTCACAAGTACACTTTCCCCCCCCCCTCCCTCCCTCTCTCCCTCGCTGGAACAGCACTGGTTATTCTAAAACATTGCCTAACTTCTGTTTAAATGGACTATAAATGGTTTGAATGTCTGCATTCGGTGCCGGCGGGAACTGCTCCTCTGGTCAAGTAGCCGTCTGCACCGCATACCAGCGATCTGCTTTGTTCAAAACACCTTCTATGAACGGAAAATGGTCCAAATAACAAGGTGCATATCTTTTCGACATTGAGAAAACGATATAAATTTGATTTATGTGCAAACATCATTCAATCCGAGAAGCCAAAGAGCAACTTGAGATTTATTGGAAGTGCAGAAAAGGTAATGTGCTCCAAGGAGACTTATAATACTCTAAATACACACTTTCAACCAAAAAAGGGAAAAAATCTCTACGATATTGTTTATTCTTTTCTATCCCTACAGGCTTATCTGGCCTAGCCTTTTGGACTTGCCTTTTTTTAAAATCCATCTCTTAATACGAATGTGGATTGTTTCTTACTAATTTCCAAAAACACATAATCCTTTTATCTATGTGATTTACTGACTACATTCCTTATACAAAAATATCCTAGCAAACACTAGAAGAAAAAAAAATGACTAATGCATTGATAAAGATATTCTTACCAGTTCATAATTAGCAGTGGGAACACAGGAGGATGAAACCTGAAATATAATGAAAGACGTGTTAAGATGTAGGCAGTATACTGTATGTATATGTAGACATAAACAAATTAGACAACTTATACTTCTGTAGAGTAAATGTACAACCAGTCTTCATCAATCATCATGAAAGATGAGACTGTATGAGACCGTAACCTCATATTCATTCTCATATAGGGTAACAGAATTTAAGTACGCCAGGCTACAGTATATAGAGGTGTATTTATCCTTAATATACCATGAAGCGATCCACAATAATCAGGCACTATTTCGCAAATAGGATTGCGAAGCCAGTGCTGTTTAAAGACCGATTTGTGTTTGCAGGAGCTCATGATCCGCTGACTGTAATAAGATTAGTGCTCTGGCTAATATCATCGCCAGTCTGGAATCTGTGCGCCTCCAGTGAACAAATGGCCACTGTGCTCCGTAAACAGCAGGAAAGCTTGGCTGTAATTAGAACATTAAGATGAACTATATGGTAACAGATCTGGATATGAAGATGAGGTCCAAACAGGATGCAGAGCGCCAGCTCTCTGCTGCTCCTGCTCAAGCCAGTTCACAGGAAAAGGGGGAAAAAACTCGAAGACCGAGTTTACAACTTAGGACAAAGAAGGTAAACAAAAGCGGCCTGAGTTGAATGCTGCTTATGTAATCGCATCCATGCATTTGCACATTCCAACCCATACAGTATATGCCATGGACGTACTGTAAAGTATAACGCTCACGGACATTCCAAAACATCTCTCGAATCTGGCATCAGGGTTAAATTTGCCATTCCTCTTCGGTTGCATTATCACTAAGATAAATCAAGATCTCCACAAGATCCTCAAATTCACCAAGGTCTGATTATATGGAATCCGATTTCTTAGGTATGTACCTCTGATCTCGGATCAGATATCACCTAAGGACAAAGAAGATAAACAAGCTACCCCGTTCTCCTCTAAAGGCTTAACTGGATACATTGACTCTCACGAGTCCAAAAACAACTATATTAGATGAAGTCTTTTTTCATATCAGTCTGTTTTTATTTGCTGGAAGAAGTTGAAAAGGAGTGAAATTGGATTATTCTGCAAAATGGCTCGTAAGAAGCTGCAGTTGTTTAAAATTCCACTTTGACAGCTACATTATTTAAGCCTTTACTAAGACAGGATTGGGTGTTCTTTTATTTTAGAACACCAACAGGATGTTTTGAACGTAAATGGCTCCAGAAGAAATAAGCTGAGAATGAGGAGTGAACATATTTTCTACCGAAACATGTTATTTCAGCTGAGGATGTGGGTGCGTGAAATACATAAACACTATCAATCTCCAGCTCTGAAGAAGTTTCAGAATATCTAAATGAACTGTAATAACAGAACGGTTAAAACAACAGGAAATGAAAAAGAAGGGTTCTATCATTTTTGTCTTTGGATTAGACGTGTACTCAGACACATCACAGTCAAAACAAAAATAGAAAAAAAGGACAGGGTAAAAATATGATTTTTAAGTAGTAAGTTTGTTTGTTTCATAATTAGGCTTGGAATATTGTGCCTCGATAATGTGCCTCTAAAATTCTGTCATCACTTACAGTCATTAATGTCCGATATGAAAACACAATTACTTTCGAAACATTAGCGATGCAATTTATACTTTAATCCCTTAAATGATTTTTTTTTACTTCCAAACTATTTAATAGCACACTACAAACCTTGTGTAAAACAGTGAAGAGGCATTACTGAATTATTATATCTCTCAATATTGCCTCTAGCTTACCTTTCTCCACAAGTCCTGATTTGTACAGTAAGCATAACACACACGTGCTCAAATAGGATCACATTCAAACACCAACATAATACATTAACTCATTCATTCAATTATCTTCTATAATCTTTTTTATTACACTGGGAACACTGGATGTAAGGTTGGAATACCAGCTGGTATTGCATTTACATGTACAGTATGATACATTTAGAGCGGCCAATCCATCCTGAACATGTTTTTGCCATGTGGATGGAAACCAGAGAACCCTGAGGAAACTCGGGCAAACAAGTGGAGGACAAGAACGTACAGTACACTCTTAGGAAAAATGTCTTACTCAAAGTTTTGTTTCAGGTTGTTATTGTGTGAAATAGGGGTTAGCACTGTCGCCTTGCACCTCCAGGGTCCGGGTTACAATCCTACATTAAAGTCTGTGTGCATGGAGTTTGAATGTTCTCTCCGTGCTTGGTGGGCTTACTCTGGGTACTCCGGTTTCCGCCCACAGTCCAAAAACCTGCAGATTAGGCTAACCGGCGTTCCCAAATTGCCCGTAGTGTGTGAAGGTTGACCAGAGGTCCTACCACAGTTGGAACAATGGGAATAAATACAGTGGTCATCATTAGTCCACAATGGTCACCATTGGCCTCCACGGTCACTAGTTGGACTGCAGAGGTTCCTAGATGGATGGATAGATTGTCCATAATGGACTGCATTTGAAATCCTCTCTGGTACGAGTTGTAAAAGTGACTTGACACTAAAAGGCATCTCCCAAAGTGACTATGTCAAAGGCAAACCTAAACCAAACAGCACAAGCTCTGAATTTATTTTTTTTTTTTACATACAATCCTTTGTCTGTCTAAACTATCCGCGTCTGAAATTCTATCACCTGGCTCTGATCTGCTCATGAGTCCACAGTGGTGACAGCTCCTCCACCTGAGTCATTCCAACACCTTGTCTTGGTCGTAATATCTATTCCTTCCAAGTAACTTCTTGGGAGACTATCTAAAACTTCTGAGAATATAGAAGGGCTTATTTTTTTTCCTCCCATTTAAAGTAACCTCAAATAGCAAGTGATATGCAAACCGTATCTGTTTCCATAACCTAACTAAACTGGTATGATGTGGTTGCAGTGTGGAAATGTGTTGTACTGCTGAGATTGATCTCGTCTCTTAAGCGAGCGGTATCTCACTGAGAGCTCTTAAGAATGAAACGAAAAAATCCTGATGTCATTGTTGGAACCCTGACATATTCTTTAACCTGCTTCGCTCTACAGTACTGTATGTGTGAATTTTTAACTAGAAAAAAAAAATCTAATTTCAGTTACCAAATAAAATGCAAGTAAATCTTTGTCTTGGGACATGCCAGATCTTTTTTTGTGACATTTATTCAATCTGAGACAGTAGACATGCTTCCAGACATTGAGATGAATACCGAATATGATTGGGAATATCAAGTTGCACGATTCTTAAACTGAGAAAACAGTCATCGTGAAAGCATGGACTGGCATCCCATGCAACATGTATTCCTTAATCATGGTCAGTATTTTGCATCTACCTAACCCCTGGTCATGATAAAACAGTTAGATGAAGATGAGTAGACAAAACAAATAACACTATCTTAGTATGGTTCAAAAGATCAGCATGCCTGCCTCAGCTCCTGCCCATTCTCCTGCGCCCAAAACGTGACATGGGTGGATTCAATCAGTGGTGAGTTGTTTCCACACAGATTATCCAGATTCTAGATACATCTCTAACATTCCAACTAGGTATCTCTGGATCTCTGTAGCACAGCACCATGTAACTTTCGGCAGCAGCACTCGGAGCGCTTCCAAGCCCCTGTGGAACCCAGGACGAACATATCTAACAAGAGCTCAGGTGAGTGGGCAACCACAGCTCCAGACGTACAGTAGACATCTGAGAACTACAGTATTCTGTGGTGAGAGAAAGAGAGGGTCAACATTTTCTCACACAAGGTCGAAAAGACAAGCTTGTGGTTAGAGTGGGTTATGAAGGCAAGGACGGAAACAACCTGGAGTTTGTTTGTTTTTGTATCCGATAATTTTCTCACCATCAGACAAAAATATCTCCCACTCTCTTTCTCTCTCTCTCTCTCGCTCTATCCGTACCAAACTAGAGCAGGCCGCCATGTTCACGTTCCTCACAGCACCCCCTGAGAGCTCTGAAAGCATTTATCTTTATTATGTGTCTTTGGCTTAAGGGCTAATCAGAGTCTTCATGAGAACTCGGATCTCCCTTAAAACTGCTGACATGTTTCCATGTTTCCTCCGGTATCCTCCCTGTTTCCACACTGAGTCGCATGTGTTAAGGTGGAGCCCCTGGTACATATTTTCCAAACCATGCTAATTACTCTAATCTAAGCCAGTAATTAGTACCATACTGCCCGGCTTGCCCGAAAAAACAATGCCCAGAAATCACCTGGAAATGCTATAACAACTATGTAACACAAACAAAATCGCATGTAATCAAACAGAATTAATCGCAAAGGCAATCAACAGCGGAAGAAACAATATAGTCCAACATACAACATGATTAGAAGATTGTTCCAGTATAAACATTCACAAATTACTGTATGCTAATAAGAAGAGATGCTTTGCATCGCGTTTGTCGTTTCTTTCCATGTCGGTCAGATCGCTGGGATCAGAATTCTTTTAAGGATGGAAACTGTGCACCCAAACTTTGTAATCCTCTTGGCTGGCTTGCTCTGGGAAACAAAGCCTCTGTATTCTCTTTGTGAGGGTGGAAGCACATGTTTGATACTATCAGACTGTACAAATGAGTGTAGTATAATAAGGGGTAATTATGTTTTGGCATTCCGTACATGCTTATGTTAACTAAATTAAACCAAGGGTCCATGGCACATTGAGAACTTATACTCCGAAAAGTATAGCGCTCCTCTTGTTCTTTCTCCAGGGAAAAGAACACTCTCTTATCTCCAAATATTTACCATCTCAACCTCGGCCAGTTCAGGCAAGTACAACATGCATGTGCTCGTGTTTTTTTTTTTTTTTCCCCAAGTGTCCCCTTAAGTCATAAGCAGGAAATAAGGCTCTGTCGAGGTCAAGAAATGGCGGACAATAGAAACATGGCCACTAAGATCTTAGATCTCCACACTTGCATAAACACGCAGGCTTTTTTTTCATGCAGACTTTTATGTTTATCCAGGCTGAAATAATCCATGCGTCTGGCACGCCATCGCTGAAAGGTGCTCTTGCCAATATTCAGAGTCCAAATCACATCCACTTTCCATAACCAAAAACAGAAAGATTACCCAAACACAGGTAAGGCACTGAGTGCCAGAGAGCACAAAAAAAACACACTTTTTTTTTTTTTTTTGTAATAAAAAAATATCCATGGAATGGCATGTAGGCTTGTGCAAAATCCTGCGTTCTTGACTGACGGTACCACCCTCCTCCTCTCTGTCTCCCACTTGTTTACTCCACTCATATTCTGTAGTAAATGAAACGTGTAGCAACAGCCTTATAAATTGTTTTTGGCCATAATATTTGTAAGCACAAATGCAAAGCATGCTTCTGAACTGTATTTATTAGTTTGGGTAAAGGCAAATTGCAAAAAGGCATTTTACTGACATCATAAACTCGGGTTAACTCATAAATGAATACAATTTGTTATATATACAGTAGCAAAAAAAAATAAAGGAACAGTTAGTCCCAGTTTGACTCGAACACCTCTTGTATGTATAGTGTATACATGTTCAAGTCAAACTAAGCGGTCAATAAATTTTTTGAGTAGTATATGTATTTTGTGTTTTGTCTGAATTTATTAGTATTTTCCTCCGGTTTCCTCCCACAGTCCAAAGACATGCAGATTACGCTGATTGGCGATCCCAAATTGCCCGTGGTGTGTGAATGTGTGTTTGAGTGAGTGTATATGTGTGCCCTGCGATGGATTGGCATGCTGTCCAGGGTGTACCCTGTCAGGATAAAGCGGTAGAGACGATGGGTGAGTGAGTGATAAATAATAAATTCACTCACTCACTCATCGTCTATATCACTTTATCCTGTATCCAGGGTCGTGGGGGCCTGGAGCCTATCCCAGGAGGCTTAGGGCACGATACAGGGTAAACCTTGGACAGGGTGCCAATCCATCGCAGGGTACACACATACACACACTCATTCACACACACTACGGGCAATTTGGGAACGATGATTAGACTAATCTGCATGTCTTTGGACTGTGAGAGGAAACCGGAGTACCTGGAGGAAACCCACCAAGCACGGGGAGAACATGCAAACTCTATGTGCATAGACACGGGAATCCAACATGGTCGGGAATCGAGCCCGGACCCTGGAGGTGCAAGGCGAGAGTGCTAACCACTAAGCCACTATGCCGCCATCATCTGTGTAGTGTTTATTATTATTATTAAGCTAAGTTAATAAAAGTATGATGCCTACATTTATTATTATTCTTATTGTTATCATTATTAATAATAATAATTGCTATATTGGGGCAGTAGTGGCAGTTGAGGCTGGGTTGATGCTATTTTGACCCATCGACATAAAGATTGAGCTGTGAGAACATCGTAGAATGGACAGTGAAAGGGTTGAAATGGTGAACTAAAAAGGGAATGCTAGGAAAACGGACCATTCGAACTCCGGCCTACCCTCACTTGATGTTTTGTTTTCATCATCTTTTCCAAAACCCAGCTCAACAAAATAAACAAATATAGAAAGTAAGGAAACAGGATGTGACTTCTTAGTAGTGATGACATTACAATGATTTACACATAAACACTATAAAGGCCAAGATGAAGGTCAAGTCTTGGTCTTCAATGCTCCATCCATGCACCCTCAGAAATAAACATACCAATCTGCACTGGTTCCGTGGTGGGATCTTTTATCTTGGAATGTAAATATAGTGTGCCTTTAAAATATTTGATGGTACATCATTTGTCCAAAACATTTTTTAAACAAATTTTAGGCATTAGTTATGCTTCTAATTCCAACCATACACTGCTTTCCAAATTTTCAATGCTACAATGTGATTGGCTAGTTCTATGCTTTTTTTTTTTTTTTTTTTTTACGTGGAAAAAACCACAACAAACTGTTAAGCAATGTAAATGATTTTTATGTTTAAAAGTTAATAGAAACTGTTGTTATTAACAGCGAGTCATGAGCCTGTAGGTTTGCACTGGCAGTCCAACAACCTTATGTAATGAGTGTTGGTGGTTGGGGGGGCGGGGGCACACTGGGTAAGAGAAATGACCAGACTCTCCAGCAATAGAATGTGTATTACGCCAAAAGTTGATCTGTTGTTAAAAGAGAGATTAAAGAACAATTGAAGACACCGTGAAACCCAAGGTTTATTGTTGAATGAAAGGGAATAAAAACAGAGGATGAGGTCAGTCAGCTCTGTTTACATCCAGTCCCATTTGGCTGCCTCATATGCTACTACACAGCAAACGTCCTCTAGTTTACATGTTACTAAACCTTGCGAAAGACTGAACACCTTACATTTGTGTGCAAACTGACAGGGACGAGTGGCAGGTTGAGGCAAGACAAAAGTATTAGCCAGTCAAAGTGGCATTTAGTTCTGTGGAGAGGAAGAGTTATGAGTGGAAAGAAAAAAAAAACCTTTAATGGGCTGGTGACGATATGCATTTCACTTAAAGGCGATTGACATTAAGATACGTTCTCAAAAACAGCTTTGCTCCAACATATTAATCCTTATTATGGATGTGATGCTGTCTCAAACCGAAATCTAATCAAATGAAAAAATAACAATTCCTCACAAGGAAGAAGAATGCAGATATATTTTGCCATGGTGAGACTGCATGGTACATTTAAAACTATTAAATATCGTCTGTAAGTGCATGCTCTACAGGAATGAACACAGTGGTTAATGTTTACCCAGAATTGAGTACAAGAAGTCTCTGGGATAACAAGAATCTTTCACACTTTGTCTTTAAACAGCTTCCTTTAGTTTTTCCTCCCTCATGTTGTATCAGTGCAGATATGGCTTTCCTGCCATTATTTAACAGCCAGGTCAATAAATCAAATTCAAACGCAAGCAAGTTCCAAGGTGATTATTGTCCAAAAATGGGCCTGCTTCATAAAAACATTCCACAGAGAAACATCGTCTGATAAGAGCACCATGCACATGGAGTTTAGGACAGGGTGGGGTCTGGGATTTGGGGTTATTGGGGCAGTGCAGAACTATTCCCATGCACTGCCAGCACAGCACAGCACACCCCCTTCTTGTCTATCATTCCCAGAAAAAAAAATTTTTTACATTTTGTTCTGCAATGCAGGGAGTGGCGTTTGTGCTGCACATGCTCACTGATGCGCCATCACTAAATCCTTCACGAGGCCCATCAGTCCCTGGACCAGCAGTCCTGTTTTTCGGGTAATTAGTGAAAACAAGCCCTGTGTGCATATCATCCATCAACCCAGGACAGAACAAGTCTCCTGAGACAGCATTATGCTGTGGATTTTAGCTTGCAGATCCCCTCTTGGCTTTCATTCTCATGACAGGAGATGGATAACATATACTTGCAGAGTAGAGTGGCTCAGGCAAAGACGTGGGCAGTGCTTAGGCAAAAATGTACTGTAGAAATGACCATGAAGTATTCATGTAAATGTACAGTATGTAGGACTGCTGGAAGTTGAAAAGCTACAGTATAGCGAGATAGAAAAGATAGAAAGCAAGAAAAGATCACAAATCGACTCAGACGTCTAGGCCAACTTTAATATCCGTTGTTGTTTTCATGATAAAAGCTGAATGAAAAGAGGATGTTTACTACAGGTTTCCAGGCAACAGTTGTCTGAAAAACAGCTCTAAACCAATTTTAAAGCTGCGTATGCAGGATGGAAAACAACAGAGGGGAAACTGTCATGCTGTAAACCAAGTCACGTCCAGCCGGTGGGAAGTAAAACAGGAATAAATATCCATGTGGTGAGCAATGAACGGCCAAACCATGGCAGTGCTCTGACTAATCTTCTGCGATCGACCATCTCTGATTGGAGCTTCCGCAGAACATATGGAAGCAATCGAGATACGTAGCCGCTACTACGAGATGACAGATTGAGCTATGTGAGGGAATAACGGTATCTACACTGCTTACATTCATACAGACTAAGTGAGACCTGACTGGCAGCATTGAATCAATCAGTCATGTCCAGCTGTTTGATGGGACCTATGCTGAATTTTGACAGTCATGGGTTTCAAAAGCATACCAAAGTGATATGTAAAAGAAATGGTTTAGTGGCCAGTGATCATTATTTCCTTGGCTGCAAGGCTAGTTCGGGCTAATGTGACGTAACATTACTTCATAATGGTGGTAAAACACTAACATTTGACAGTACAGGCTGATCACTCAACTTGATCGTCTGGCTTACAACAATGCTCCAATTGACCTCAAATGTACGCGCCCTCATCAGACTGGATGACCACGGAAAAACCAAGAGATTGAGGAAAAAAAACCATGCCATAACGTATTCTTTCCTTTACGGTTGCCTACCAATTTGGTCAAGCAGTTGTCTGGCTGTCGATGTACAGTATGGAGAACCGATGTCTCCGGCCCATTTTCAAGAGTATCATTACTGATTGCCTGGTTGTTCTGGCTTTGGAGACCACACTGGGCAAGTTGTGACCACAGAACTTAAGACTGTCCTTCTTTAAGTAAGTGATTTTTTTTTTTTAATCAGCAAAAGCATTTCTGCTCATAATGCAAAAACATACCAAGGACCACTCTTTGAGCAGTCTGTATATAAAATTGGCCCAAAATGAAATTCAGGATGTTTCCCTAATCCTGCCCCTAAATGACTTCCTCTGGCACCCTTAACAATGCTTGAGGTTGCCAAGCCTCTAGAGCTGACGTACTGTAGAGCCAATTTCGGAAAAATGTTCTGAGCAAAAGCAAATCCTAATCCATTTTCCTTAATGAAAATGTCTATATGGGCAGGGTGGAGCCAATATATAAAAGTATAGACCTTACATATCATATCTCTCGTCACCCACTTTGGAACTTAATTGCGCTGCAAACCCATCTGTATGATATTAGTAAAGGAACTGACTAAAGATATAGGCTATAAGACGACCAAAGCTATATGTTACAGCCCCAATTTCCCAGGCAAAAGGCGCCATTATTTTAAACTAGGACATAGGAGAAATGCCCGGTTCTCTGACGGAATGGCTATGAGGCCATCTTATCAAAGTATACTCACTTTACATAAATCTTAACCACAGAAATGAAGTTGCAGAGCCATTTTTCAACTGAATTCATACTGTAGCATAATCCTCTGTACGGAACTAACCAAGCCACTATCTGTTCTCCTTTTCCCCATATTGGGAATAAAACACTTCATTTATATTCCGAGAGCATTTCCAATTTTGTTTCTGCCATTTGTATCTCTCTACTCCTGTGCCTCTCCATCCGTATTGCACTTCATCAATGACACATTTCGTGCCATGCCTTTCTACCAAACTGCACCCATAAACCATTGGCCCAGATGGCTGTGGTTTGCTTTCAAACAGCAAAGCAACTCGTGCGGTTGAGTAGGAACAGAGCCGTGAAGATGCCCCTAAATCACACGTTTTCCTCCCGACACCTTTCCGTGCACAGGAATGTCTGTAGCGTGCATTCCTGCCTCTAACAGCAACTCATCTCGGGGCTTAACACACAAATTTACGAGAAGGCCTTCCTTCCTCGCCTCCCTCCTGTGAGAGCTGCAGGACTGAGTGATGCCTTATCGCCTCTGAAAATTTTCTGCTAATTTACTGTGACCTTCTAAAAGTGCGACCTTTGCCCATGAAACACTCTTCTCCCCCTCTCCCACTCTGCTTGATTCTGAAACTTTTCAGCTGTCTTTTCTGGATTCCATCAGCTGGCACGGAGCTTTCACATTTTCACACAACGTGTCACTGGGGAACGCCGACATCTTCAAGGTATTTTCTCAGCATGGATTGATGAAAGCCTTTGGACAGAGCAGATGTACTATATGGGGAGAATGATCAGATCTGTTAATGAGCACAGAGGCGATAAATGGAGTCAAACAGCCTACAAAAACCAAACATGGTGCATTGTAAAACTGAGAGTTGTCTATAGCCTCATAATGATGCTTTTATTTTACAAGTAACTAATGTTGAAGGAAGAGGCACAGTATCTTTTCTATGAGAACCTTTCACCTTTATATGTGAGTAAAATAGTATACGTCATAAAACTATATTGCTTAATCAGAATGCGCAAAGCCAGAAGATCTTCAAAGCCATCTTGTTAGTAGTGCTGAAACATGGCGCAAGAATGTAAACAAAGATGCAGAACATTCGAACCATCAGACGTAACCCATGTGAATTCTACACTTGAACAATGACCTGAAATTCGTTTCGCATTGGGTTTCTTTCAGTTCCACCTGCTTAGGAAACAGAAAGCATACCAATGTGTATAAGTCACGCAAAAAACTAGGCGAATTTATATTATACTGGCAGCTTATATAGCATCACCGAACAGATCTTTCCACCATGGGATGAAATGATCCTTGAACTTTCATAATGGGCCATTTCTAAACATACATTTATCAAACTAAATTTTTTACGATACAATAGAAAGGCACCGCACTCCTGCCATACGTTCTATACTGTATGTTCAGACTGATGTCTAACACGCATGTCTAACAGTGTCTCGTCATTTCTGCATCTTTTCTCAGAAGAACATCTGTAAACCACACGTGCATTATGTTTGACTCTTGCGGAACCAAGAGCCATAATCACTGAATACATACATTTTAGTTTCAAATCTCAAGTACCTTATTCACATCATTGCATCAAGTCAATAACCTACTGTAAAATCGGATTCGGGGAAACTTAAAGCTGTTAGCGGGCTCGGATAGAATCCCTCTTCCTTGTCGTACCTCACACATTGTGTTATCTACTCCCTCAGCCAGCAGATTGATGAAGTTTTTATTGCATGAGGGTATGTGTTATGACATGCACGGTTGCTGTGCAATGCATGGATACAGATGATGAAGAGAAATGCTTAACACAAAGCCAACATTAAAGTCCACCTTTGGATTCCCGCCAAAAGATGATGTTCAGCTTTCCCATACGTACAGCAAGCTAGCATAGAAGTAAAGCGGTACCAACTGGTTTACGTTTCTCTGGACTTTTTAAATTCGATAAGTGGAACAACGATGGCTATACTGGAAAACTAAAATGCTCACTGGAGATAAAGGGGTGCGTAAATTAAAAAAGTAGCGCAGTAATTACAAGGAGTGAGTCAGAAAGCTAGCCTTATAACAAAACGATGTGGTTCATTCTCTTCAGTTCCGATTAAGATTTTTGATAAATATGTTCCAGCACGACTTCAACCTCTCTTCCCTCAGCTAGATTAGTCATAATTGCACCACAAGCCGGGCCAAAAACACCAACCGTAAGACGTTTCCCATGGTTGAATGCAACGAATAGGGAAGACGGCCTGGTTTTATTGCAGTACAGTAGATTGGTTTGTGTCAGCTGATATATGTGGGTATTTAGGGTCAAGGTGGGGACGAGGCTGGGGACTGCAGCAGATTTGTGGATGAGATTTTACTCGGAAGTGTCTATTACGTCGATTAAGTTAAGCATCGGATATGAAAACACGTGTTAATTAGGGTCTTCTTTACGACTGAGACCTTAAGATGACTTATACAGTACCACAGTGCTGACGAATGCTCGATCCAGTAGTTCCAGGCACAAAGTTTTTATTAATACTAATTTATTAGCATTAGTTTCAAGAACGGTGTGACTACATAACACTGACCAAGCTATCTGTCTAACAGGGACAAAACACACGCACACGCGTACACATGCACACACACACGCACACGCACATTCAGACAGCCAGTAGCAGACAGCATGCCGCAGGGGGACGTCTATTGTCTTCTCTTTAACAGCAGCTTTGTCATGCTGTCAAGCACAGTTGTTACAGTAGAAAGGAAAGACAACCCGCTCGCTGTTGTCACAAATTAGCCCTGAGTGCCCTTAGTGTGGGATAACACTCTCACTTTCACCCCCAAACAATACTGATGCTTATAGCAGACACAGCGTCTAAGCCGCAATGGGAGAATGCCTGCTCTGGGGCTAAATCCTCCATAACAAACACACACACACACACACACACACACTAATGTTCAAAATCTCAAAGTCTCAGAATAACAGAATGACACATTTTGTATTTCAGTAAAGTACTAAAAGCAAAATCGAACATTTGTGTATAAAGTAAATCCGAACATACAGTATACACAGATCTAATCCGAGATTTCGTTGTTTTTTTTTCCCAGAAAAGACAGAAAAAACATTGTCTACATACATAAACAAACTTTTATGTCATCTCAGCCATAATGGCACAATTCTAACAATTCGCCAGCCAAATCTCCCAGGCGCTCAGCCTTGTTTTTAAGTCAGCTCAGTATCAGGTACTGGCTGATACGCATATCTCAGATTCAGAACATTCTGAACATGTATAAATGTGTGCTCTCTCTCTCTCTCTCTCTGTAATTAATTCATCCAGATTCTAGGTCTGTCCAGACCTGGTAAATCAAAGTCATTAAACCGGTTGAAAGGTTTTTAATCCTGCTGGACACTAAACCCGTTCTCATACCAGTGAACCAATCGATCTCCTCATATACAGTATAAAGGTATTCATTAACATCTTCACCATTACCGTGCGTACAAGTGCAGTCACCTTGGCCTACTACGACCGAACTATGACTATCCGAACTCCTTCCTTCTAAAAAGTGATAACAACATACTGTAGTAAACACAGTGCAACGAGATAGACAGCATTCCCCTTTAAATTGTGCTTACTCATGTCGAGATACTGTACTTCCCACAATTACTAAGCGGGAAAGAAAAGCCTCCGCAGTTACTGTAGCCTACTGTACCTCTGTCCTTCAGTCTACCGGCAGTCTACAATCCCACGCTCTCGACCCATCAACGAGATCTCTACACGCCGATGTTCATCTTAAGTGTGCGTACATGCAGAGCCTCGCAGATCGCCGCCTCCTCACCAGTTCATTACGCGCGCGCCATCTGAGAATACTTACACATCGGCTTTACGGCGAACAAGCCAAGTCTGCTTCTCTGAGCAGCTGCTGTTCTCTCGCTGCTGGGAGAAAGGCATCAAGATTCCTTGCATATCTGAGGACGCAGACCTGACCGCAGGCTACGCAGAGTAAACGTCCCCCCCCCCCCCCCCCCCACCACCACCACCACCATCCACCCACCCACCCATCCTTACCTGAAACACAGCTGTGGCCATCCTCCGAGTGTGTCTCTGAGTGTGCGCGTACTGTTTGTGTGTAAGTAGATCCACTCTATTGCCGCATTCTCATCAGAGCACTAAGGACGGCAGCGTCATTTGCTTGTTCTCTGTGGCACGAGACAGAGAAAGGTAATCCAGCCAGAGGAGAAAGGTGTGCGTGCGTGTGTGCGTGCGTGTCTGAGTGTGTGTCTAAGTATGTGTGTGTGTGTGTGTGAGGGTATCCCTGACTTTACCTAATTCTCCCTATTTCAACCAGGAAAAACAATCCTCAAGGTTATGGTATAAAGCAAGGAGTAAAGACAGGACCACAGCACCCAAGAGCTCAATAAGCACACTACAAGGATATCTGGAAAGTCTAGCTGCAGGCTATTGCCAATCCCCCTTTCCTCACTCTTATCCGCCCTCCCTCTCTTGCGCTCACACACTTTCTCCCTCTCGTGCTCCTTCACGCTCTGTCCCTCTGTTACACACAATGCTCCTTTTGCTCTCTCTCTCTCCCTCTCGCTCGCTCTCTCTCCCTCTGTCTCTCGCTTTCTCTCTCTCTCTTTCTCATGTACATATGTGAGCAAAAAGGAGTGGAAAAAAAAAACACAGGCCGAAAGTATACAGTCCGAAATTCCTGAACAGTGTGTGGGCTGGACTACGTTTGACAGACAAACCTCCAGCCGCATAAATGCCCTCCCTGTGCTGTTATCAAGTTCTCAGCTTACAGGTTAACACATGAGTTGACAAGCTCCCAGGTCGAACAATTCACTCAGCCCAGACCTCGCAATAGTCTGAGAAACATACACACACACACACACACACACACACACTGTTGCACTTATTTATGCAACATGCTGGCCGGGATAGCATCATAATCCCTTTAATATTGCAATTACTGTACATCTGCTTAAATCAAAGTGCTGTTGTGTAAGAGGAGCTCTGTTTCACATCTGGATGTATCACACCACGCCATCACCGATTATTTCCCTATAACAGAACATCCCCAATTTTTTGTTATTTATTTTTTATTTCTTATATAACAGCCAGCAGCTTTCCATTCCACAAAAAAAAAAAAAAAAAAAAAACATTATGAATCTGTATTCCGCTCTCGCAAACAGGACAAAACATGAAACGTGATAGCAGCCCTAAATAATAAAGCAAATATGAATCACAGCCTAACAGTTCATGTTAAAGACTTAAACGGCACTGCCATCAAGATAGGCGGGTAGGCAAATATTTGTTCAGGCGTGCGAAAAAGTTTGTACTCCCTAATGGTTTCTGAATAAAGATATCTCTGTTTTACATTGAATCTACAAATAGTCTATAATATAGAATGCCAGTATAGTAACAGGTTGGAGAACATGATATCAATTTCACTGTAAATATCTTAAGCCACTATTTGTGGCTTAACTAGTTATATTAAAGTAGGAAAGGTGCAACCCTTAAGATTCATGCGTAACCCTCAAGCAGCACGTGATAGAAACATACATACAGAAGTCCTGCTGGTGTGTGTAACAAGGAGGCTTAAGACATCAAACTGTGCATTCGGATTTTCGGATATGTCAGGGAGAACAAAATATAATATTTTTAAACATACATTTGACAGTTTTTGGGAATATGGGAAGGATGCCGCAAAAACTCCCCAATTTTAACTCCCCTTATTATTATTATAATTATTATTATTATTATTATTATTATTGGTTACAGAAACAACTTGTTTACAGAAACAACCATAAGGGCACATAATCATATGTAGTTGTGCTATTTCTTTAGCTATGTAACCCATTTTTTATTTCTTTTTTTTTCCCGCTTATTAATGTTTTTATAGTAGATAAATTTCTTATATTTCCTAGGTTGTGTTAAGGGTGTGTTCCATTTAAGTTGCGAAGTTGCATCTTCTCTTCGGGCAAATACACATGTGAAAACCGTATTAAAATGTGTTTCTATACGTACACACACACATACGCAGTCTTATGCAAAAGTTTAGGCACCCCTTGGTAAATAACAGATTTTGGTGAATTTTTAATTGAAAATTTGTTAACACAGTCTCTCTTTGAAATGGGAAAAATGCACAATATTTTCAGCAAACATTGAAACACACAGTATTGATATATACATTGATATATACAGTATATATATGTGTGTGTGTGTGTGGGTGTCTGTCTGTCTGTCTGCCTGTTTTTTTCATATAAAAAAAAAAAACTTGGTAATGCAAAAATGCTATGGGTTTTGAGGGCTACAAGCTACAACCTACTAAACCTAAGAAAACTGTCTGAGCTTGATTACAGTATATTTTATAGCCAATCTAAACAAACCAGTATGCAAGGCAATTACCGGCACATGTAAAGCTCAGCAGTTTTCCTTTTTTTTAGCCACAGGTTGTAAACCCCTAAAAGCATGACTTAGATCTGAATTTCCAATTAAATAGTCAATTATAAGACACATCCAAAACACACACACACACCCACAACTGAAGTTTACTTATCTTTAACTACCAAATTATGATGGAGCAGTCACTCATGGAGATAATAATAACATTCCACAAGATGCACATACAGCACATAATGCTTGAATAAGCAGATTACTTAAGAACAGATAGTGTATTTCGTAATAGTGTAACAAAGCTATTAATGTGTCAGATCCTACAGTAAGCTACAGTATCTGTTCCCTGTAAAGGGAGGGGTTTAAGAGTCTCTGAATGTTCACTGAGTTGCGGAGGCTCTTTGAAGAGCTTCAGTTTGTAACAAAACACAATGGGCTTTCTGTTAAGTTCTTTCAGAGGGGTCTGTTCAGGTTACACCCCCTTCTCCCTCCCATGTATATCCTTGGCCTTCACAAACACACAGAAGTAGTAGGTAGGAGTAGAGGTAGGTATGCAGCTTGTTAGAAAAGAGGACAATACAATACCAATGACCGGGTTATTAATATACTGTACCAGTTGGAAGGCTAAACATGAAACCCGAGTGCACAATGAAACCAGAAGATTTAATGAAGCAGCATGGTTTACCTTTAGTAGGATGGCAACGTGAAAAGAACATCCTGTACTACCTACTGTAAATGCATCTGGTTCATTCTGTTGTACCATGTGCACCATCTAATCATAAATTGTAATGGTAGGGATGAGAAAGCAATACTTAAACTGCACTAAAGGGAAAACACCTTTACTTTTTCTTTTCTCTTTCGTTTTTTTTTTTTTTTTTTCGTTTTTTTTTTTTTTTTACAAATGGAAAAACATGTGCCATTATTGTTTGGTGATGGCGAAATAATTATACACAGGATGTGAGCTTCAAAGTGAAATGTCTGCTGTAAGTGTCCTTACAGTTGTGCTCACCAGATGTTTGTGGTGTGATGCAAGAAGTTTTTATCCATTACTAACAACAAGTGTGATGAAAAAAGAAGAAGAGAGAGAAACAGAACAAAGTGTGAACGTTGTCTTTCTGGAATGAAAAGAATAAGATAGTGTGGTTCATGAACAGCTTGAACAAAAAAAACAGTCTAGAACCTTTAGTTCCTTTATAAAAAAAGAAAAAAAAAAAAGAAAACTCCCTATTTGGTCATAAGAGGAGTACATGCAGCGCTGCATGAGGAAGTGTTCTCCTGTAAGGTGCTGGCATGTTATGAGTCTGACATAGTTCCTGTGTCCTGGCTTTTATTATCTTTTATGATCCCTGTGGTGCTGCCTGTAATAAGACAGCTACGACTATTACCGAGCCTCGGGATGGTGTGCAACTACATGTAAGGAAAAACAAAGCGCATGGTACATCACACAGAGAGAGAGCTAGAGATAGGGTGAAGCAGAGAAATAGTGTCATCTGTTGTCTGTGTTCCAAGAAAATCAGTACGGACACAGTGGGGGAACATTGATTCCAAAGACTTATCTTGCTGGGACATGCAGAGGAAGATCAAAACCCCGCCAGAGTGGTAAACTGCACCAGCAAACAGTTTTTCGACGGAGCTCTCAATCATGCAACGCTCAATCCCGGTGCTGATGCAGAAGACACTTTCACAACACACAGCTAATTAATTACCCAGTGGTGTTAATTAATATTGATTAGTTGCCTTAAAATATGGATGCTGTCCCTGAACTGAACTTGTACATGCCTGTCGAATGCAGACTGTGAGAATAAATTGAAAAGAAATACACTATGCTAACTATTGAAAATTTGAGCTATTTTAGAGCTGTACTGTATACTACAGTGTACTAAGGTGGATCCACAATTATCAGCATAATCATTTACTGAGTATATTGGCATGGCAATTTAATAATCCTGGTGATATGCTGTTAATCCTGTATATACAACTGCACATCCATGTTCAGCTTCTTGAGTCATATTACACACTGAGAATAAAGAAATTAAGAAATAACGCTGTAAAGAAATAATAATGTAATGAAAACAAACATTTGTGCGATTAGTCCTCCAATACATACTGTATCCTCCACCTAAAGTGACATGCTTCTCCAAATGATGGATAAGTTTAAGGAGACTATATTTAAAGAAGCCTTTTTCTTCTTAGCTCTTAAGGAAAAGTTCCACCTCAGCAATCATCTCGTTGTCGTCGAACGTCTGCCATGAAGTGATTACTTCGAGTGATGGAAGAGGAACAAGGTACCGGGTGTGATGGTGGGGGAGTGGTAAGGGGCGGTGGGGGTGAGTTTTTTTTCAACCGGGTGCGCCATTTTGGTTTTGACCCTCTAGCGGCATCTATATTTAGCGGCACCGCAGGTTTTTTAAACAAGAAGAATTGTTCATGAACATACTCATTTCCGGAGACATATTTTGGGCAATTTTTTTCATAGAACAATACGAATTTTATGACTGCCCTTAGTATAACTTATATATTCTTCAGTAATATTAAATTCTAATGAATCGATTTAATTAGTATACACTATCCATTATGGTTGTACTGTTATTGTATTGTATGGTGCAAAATGGTCCTGATGACATTTTGTTTCAATACCGAAATAAAAATAATTTTCAACATTTTTGTGTTTTTACACAAATGCTTTTGAATGGTTACTGTCGTAATAATAAATGTTTTACCAGCAATTTTTTTAACCATACCTGATGCAGTAAGTAGCTTCTAGAGGCAGTATTATGATCTGGGGTTGCATTAGTTGGTCAGGTCTATCATTCTCACTCACTCATCGTCTATATTTCTTTATTCTGTATTCAGGGTCGCGGAGGGTCTGGAGCCAGGAAACTTAGGGCATGAGGCAGGGACAGGGTGCCAGTCCATCACAGGGCACACACACTTATTCACACGCTATGGGCAACACCAATTAGCCTAATCTGCAGGTCTTTAGATTGTGGGAGGAAACTCACCAAGCACGGGGAGAACATGCAACCTTCATGCACACAGAGACGGGAATTGACCCTGGCTGAGAAATGAACGCAGACCCATGAGATGCAAGGTGACAGTGCTAACCACTACACCACCGTGGAGCCTTCAGCAATGTTATATGCCAATAAAAATAAGTCAGATGACGACCTGAATGTATGGAATGACTAAGCTTATCTCATCAAAGGATTTTTTTTACTCTCACATTCTGAATATAAGATCTCAAGCAATAACTAATGCAGCAAAATGAAATATATATATTTATATGCAGCAAGATTTAATTTTTACGCCCATTTAACTCCCTAGTTAAATTAGAGCACCAGCCACTTCCCAACCACCAGCCTGCTCTCTTCCGAAGGTCAGAAACGTCTAGATTTCCATGTGAGAGACAGTAGGAGGAAATGTTTGCCCTTAATTATTTCCTTTTAATTAGTTTTCAAGCTAAAGCTACCTACTCAAGCAATTAAAGAATGAGGCACGAGCTGGCAACTATCGGATTAGCTGATGAGCTCTGCAAGCCTGCAGGAAGAGTGCTGATTAGAAAGCTGTTAATCAGACGAGTATAAGATGGGGCAGGCTCTGACACAGCTGTCTCTGATGCTGATAAAATCTCTAAAGGTTATTCAGAAGAAAAGTGGAGTCAGAGATCCTTTCTTGATCAACACCAGCAGGTTTGAATGTAGGACCAGCAGTGAAGCAGCAATCTGGGGAATAAAGTGATGACACATGATGAGAGAAGAGGAGGAGAATCCTATTGCACCAGAGACAGTGATTTCACTGCTGGCTGATGGAAAGGGACATGATGTTAGGCCAATGGACAGTTTGTGCTGTTCTTTCATTTACTTATCACGCCAAAAGATAAAAGTGGAGGTTAGGATTTGTTAATGCATTTATCTCGTTCTCACTGTCAGTTGTGCTAAATAAGCAGCAGAGATCATCAGATAAAGAGCATGGAACAAGTAAATCTGAATAAGATGGATTTTGGAAATGATGTGGTATTTTGAAATCAGCAGCTTTCTGGAAGAACAGTGAACAGTCCGGTGACGATCAATGGACTTGCTAAGACTGGTGTTTTTTTCCACCTCCAAAAAAATTCCCATGAAAAAAATGCTCCTGATCTTTGTGGTCATCTAAGGATGTTCTGACCAACAAAGTAAACTCCACCTACCCGAATGCTTCTAGTCCACATAAAATCTATTCGAGTACCATAGTCATGCCGCTGTTTTTCCTAAAGTCTGCATCCAATAAGACTCTGTTTAATTGTCAGTGATTGCCTCTCTATTCGCTGTCTAACTTTTTCCTCTCTCTTTACTCCTCTCCGCACTCTAGTGGGAGTAACAACCCCTGCTCGTGCTCGCTTGGCCTGCTGTGGACATTCTTTCCGTGTCTTGATTACTCTTCCTTGCCAAAAGTTTGGGTGTTTCTGTTTATTTTTGTATCTAAGACCGTGCCACTGAGAGTCAAAAGAACGAAAAAATGTTGCACAATGAGCAAAGCATGAAGACAACAGAACATTAAACTAATACATCCCAGTGCACCTGAGGGGCTGGACCGGACTGGATGCATCAGCTGTGTGGAGAAAACCGTGCTCTTTCGCTTCCCGGCTGAGGAGAGATCAAGGACAGAGGCCATCTGTAATCACTTTACACGGACAAATGGGCCGCTGTGCTACAAGTGTTGTTGATCAGCAACTAACACCCCTTATCATCTGTGCACATGGTTTAAAGACCTCCTCCTAAGTCCCTTATATCTTTCTCTTGCTTCTGTAAGTAACTGAACGTAATCTGTCTAGCAGACCTACATAATAGCATTGAGTATGCTGTTTATTACAGGGTTTGTGCTTTAAATAAAATGTCAAAGTCTGGCTTAAAAGTTCTTAAATGATTGAAATGGTACAGTAGTAATCACCATCCTATCTTAAAGACTAGCACCTGTAATAATAATATCACTGTTTACATTAATGCTGATAAGAGTGGAGTAAAAGCAATGTTATAAAGAGTTATTTGCCAGATTTAATAATCTATTTTTGTTTAAAAATTAAAGACAAAACTTTATCTTCGCTTTTACTCGACATTTTGATTTCACTTATGTTGCAGATTTAACTTCATGCAGATATCCAAGTACTGCAAAATTGTCATTAAATTCTGTCCCGAGGTCGTTTTTAAGACGTGCCCAGAGTTTGACACGTGTACAGTACACTGGTTTGTAATCTGGCACAAAACTGCTCATTTCATTTATGGAATTATTTCATTTATGGCACAGATTTAACTTCAGGCAAATACCTAAGAACTGGCAAAGTTTTCTTTAAGTTTTTGCCAGTTTTGTGTGTTGCTGTGACAACATCTGCATGGACAGACATGCATGCATACATAGATACATACATACAGTACATACATAAAGAGAGACAGGCAGATAGAAAATGTTTTGAGACTGATTTCGGGTCCTCCGTGTATGAGACTTAAAGCAGGACAATTTATACTATGAAGACCTATGATAGTGGACTTACAGTATATGTACCTCAATTTTGATGTAATACAGATTTAATCCATTAAAAGACAACCTGTTATGTAATAATACTTCTAAGACCCCTTATCAAGTCAAGTCAAGTAGGATTTTATTGTCATTTCAACTATAAACAGTTCAGTACACAGTGAAACAAAGCAACAGTCCTCCAGGACCAAGGTTCTGCAGGACTTCTGAGGGGGTTAATGACATAGAAGTGTGTGAGAGTGCTTATGACATACAATACGGGAAGACCTTCCCGTTTGGAGATAGCGTGGGATTATTACACAAACAGAGCTCCGCCGTCTCATCGAGACTGAACTGGGCAATGCAAACTGAAAATAATCTCTCATCCTCACAACGGACGAGTCAACCATTTCTGAGTGCTTATGTCTGATTTATGTGCTTATAAACTTGACGAGTTGCATTCCGCTCTCCTTCTCTCTCAAAAACTGTAGAACGTCTGTTTCTATAGACACTGGTGAGGTCTCTGCCTTTGTCTTTGATCTTAATGCCAACTTCGTCGTTGTCTTTAGGCCCTGATACCTTACCAGGTGCTACCTAATGTTATACATAAATACGCGTGCTGACAGATGGAGCACGTTTGCGCTGATTGCCTTTACGGTGCCAGCGCCTGGCAATGTCTAGATGCCCGCGTCTCTACCTGTTCAGAACTCCGCGGGGCAGAGAAAGAGAAAGAAGAGTGTTTTCTCACAGTACCCGCCTTGTTACGAAACAAAATTCAATCTTCTGATTCTGTAATGCTACTTTGCAAAATGACCATTGAATTAAAGTTACACTTGAAGCAAACCTTCGTAACCTTTTCCAAAATTCGGGTTGGATGAGGTTGGTTGTGGTTTGTAAGTCACAAAGTGTCTATTTCTACAAGATTGGTTCTCATTGGTAGCATTTAGCCTGTGTGATAAACATTTAACCCTTAAAACAAAAAAAAACAGATAATTTAGTAATTACCAGCAAGAAACTGTAACATTAGTGATACATTTGAAATAATGAACATTACACAAAATATTAGAAAAAAAAAAACATTTTAGCCTCAACATTTTAGATGATTAAAACCTTGGTTTGTTGTCTGTGTGTTTGTGTATTTGTGTGTGTGTAAGTAATTGTATGAATGTGTATTTTAATTGCATGTTCTTTTATAAATAAAACATGTCGACTACTTACTAGACTCATACTAGACTATGGGTCAGTTTCAAAATGATTCAGTTCCAGGATCCATCCATTTTCGCATGAGGAGTACGTCTTATGTTACTTGAAAAACAACGACCTCATGGCCAGGTAGCCTGTAAAGATTTACTTTCACCCTTGCGGCTGCTCCTCCATCCTTCACCGAGCGGAGTGTGCCAGGGTCACGGCCTGCGTTTTGCCAAATTCACAGCATGCCCCCTATTCACATAACATGCATAATGATGCATAATACAGCCCCCCTCGGAGTTATTCCAACACATTTAAAGTACCCATGAGCGAAAAAGCAAGCTCGGGTATTTTAGTTTTTATAAAACCGAGACACACATTTTGAAACATGAAACAACGCAATAATTTTTCTTGCTGAAAATTAGGAGGAAGGAGATTATAAAGTATGGTCCCTAAGCAATCTGTAGCAGCATGAGATCCAATATAGCTAGCCACATAATGATATTTAAATTACATTTAAAAAGGCAAGAAATGAAAAAAGGGATACAAACTCTTTTTGGGCAATAATTTAGACCTAAAGATAATCAATGTGATCGGTCTTATGACTTGTCATGAACTATGTGGTCAGAGAATGTCTAAATGACAAAACACATCCTGTGACATGTACAGTAATTCAATAAGATTTGAAACCATACCCGCCACTAACTTGAAATGATCCCATAAAGACCACAAACCATTCTCTTTCCAAATCTCCAGTCGATGCCACCAACTCTTGAGCAATCTTTTTCATTAAATGAAAAAAAAGAATACAACCTTCTTGCTCCGTGAGACCACGAACATATACAAGGGAAGTAGACTGATTGAAACTGATGGAGCACTTGTATTTCCAAGCAACACTGTTATGCAACAATTGAATTTTCAAAACAAAGGCTTGCCATCATCACTGGCTTAAAACATTAGCACAATCGTGTTGGGGTCAGATATTGTTTATGTTTCATAAATGAGGAGTGAGCTTCTTACAAATGCTACAGGATATGGCTTTCATAGCAGCACCATTAGAGTTCATGGGCACACCCTGAGAGGAAGGGGACAGTGTGAAGTCATTGTATGGTGGAAGAGTTTACTGGAGTCATGCCATATCTTCTGAGAATCCAAAAACAGCATCAGAAGCAGTATGAGACAAAATCATCAGTCTGTAGTATGAACAGTACCAGAGAATCTCACGCATATCAAGGAATCTTTAAAGCTTTACAGTATGAGTACCCCTCTATGCCAACCACCATGGGCATCCACAAGAAGATTATCCTCACAAACCAAGGCTTTTCAATTACGCAATGGCAATAAATCATCCTCTGTGACAAACGATCCACTTCCCTGGAAGCCCTGGAATGAGTGGCGGAACAACAAGCACCAAACAAACCTGAGCACACTCAATGGAACAATGGCAATGAGACAGAACCCTTCACATGAAGGCCACAGAAATAATTGTCTATCCTGCCTCTGACTTTCACTCTTTCTCAGACAGAACAGCAAACTGTCTCGCTCAACAAAGGATCATGTTTCTGAATGAAACGTGTACACTCGCACCTTCATCATGTACTGTAGGCTCGGAGGCAAGCCAGATTACAGTGTCGCTACAAATTACACATGCATGTGCTAGGAATTAACAACAGCCTTGCAAAATGAGTGAGGCATGAAACAAAGATGCTAATTAGTGAACACTTTACACATCAAAAAAAGCTGAAACCCTATAACTGTTGCACACCACAAACAAATTGCACAAAGCTAAACAGGCAAGTGTGCATCATTAAATGATTCTGCTTTACTGTAATCATACTCCTTTTTACATCGTGCATCTTTGACATTTTTGAGCTTTCCAGACCACCATGAGTATGTGTACTACAACTATAAGGAAAAGCCTAAAAACAGGAGAGACTGTTGATCACAAGACCCAGGCATACAGTATACAACCCCAAATGAATCAGTCAACCTTTATAGAGTATGTCTACCTAAATTCTCTAATATGTATTCTAATTGCTTTTACATCTGGTAAAAGCTTCTAGGCAACACTAAAATATCAAACCACATAAATAAATCAACTCCGTTTGCTCCCCAGGTGAGGACGAGACCAACCGTCATAAATGAGGACACATGCTGAAAGCTCATGCTTGGTGGCTGCATAAAGAGCTGCGGGGGCGTCAAAAACATGTGGGTTGTAAATACAGCCAAATAATGCCCGTGCACTGTTCTCATGCCAGCAGGAGAAAGGAGGCGTCTGGGCTTTGGTTTAGGCTGTAGGAGGGCAAAAACGTGGAACACAAGCCATGACCACTCATTTGTTCCATTTTCGACACACCTTTTGGTTTGGGTATGAAGTCTTACAATAGACTGGTTTTCGGCATTACTTGCGCATGTCTTTAAAGAATTCAAATAAATGCAAATTATGGATGCTAGCATTTTGTAAACCTTCATGTGAACATTTTTCAAATAAAAAATATGCATCAGTGTCATAGAAGGCCAGCCGAGTTCATCATGAAGATAAGTGCACACATGCATGTCCTCCGCCCACCCAGAACTCACACGTGCTTCACAGCCAGGACAAGACGAATGAGAACCAGGCATTCTTCCGTAGCCGTCTCCAACCAAGCCCAGTTCTGAGTCACCGACATGCCTCCTGAACCAAACACAGTTCTGAGTCACCATCTTGATCCTATGTTCCTCTTGGCTTGAAAAGTTGCATCTTTGGACGTCGATCCAGCGTAATCTTGTCGGTGTATGGCTCCTGCGTGGCCATGCAGGGGTCAGAAAAACACTACATTCCATTCGCCGAAAGTGTCGCAAGGAAAAACATGCTTGGGACAGCCAAATTCAGGAGGCTGCTGGCAGATGGCATGGCTCCTTGCAGCGTTCATCATATCTGGCAGAACAGGGAGCTGCATCCAGTTCCACCAAGAGGGAAAAGTAATAAACAGAGAGGTCATAAGTCTCCCAATAGCTGTGACTGTGCCTAAAAAAACGTCGTCTCTGAGCCAACAACATGGGGTTTAGGAGAAGGACTGAACCACAGTTTAAACACTATGTGCACAATGTCCAACGCCAGGCCAAACAGGCAAACATTTATCTGGTTTGAAAACAAAACAGCTATCAGAGTTCAAGAGACAAAATCACTTTTAGAAGGACTTGTTGTGGTGCACCCATGGTCTCGTAGAATCTGCTCTGTACAACTCTACATGCAACCTAGTGTATTATAAAAGTAGGCCATGATTGCAAACTAACATGTCATAGCATCATTTTGTAAAAATGTTATGTAAGAACGACGCACAAAAACAACAACTGGTGATGGTACATCTTTCGCCATTTCTATCCAATGCACCGAAAGGAGCGACTATTTAGCAAATCGCATGCACAGAGTGCCAAGACGCAATTATAATAACTGCATATCATGAACCCATAAACACAACATCAATCACAGAATTATACTCCCCGGGTCTTTAAACATTTATAAGCGTTTACATGAAACTATTTTCGTGAAGTCATGCACTGGCTTTGTGAAAACTATGTGAACGTGTTTGGAGTAAGTGAGAGCATAGCAGACCGATCCTATAAATAGAATTCACAGATGTTAACACACATTATAGCTGAATTCACAAACAAACCAGTCATGGAATAGGCATTCTGAAGGCCCAGGACGCTACCAAATATGGCTTCGATTTTACATGTGTAAGAGATTTATGGTAAAGAACGTATTGAAAAACTGGAGATTCTCCATACAGTAGATAGTTTCTCATCAAGACTGCCCAGATTAGCATTGCAATTCAAACAATTTTCAGAGGCACAGGAATGATCTGTGACAATCTATGATTGTTGTTGTGTGTGTTTTTTTTGTTGTTTTTTTTGCAGAGTGGATGTTATCTTCCTCGCTTTAATTCATGCAAATCTACCCTGTTTCCTCTGGGGCCTGGCTCACTCGTGTGTTGTAAGTAGTATTGAATAATTTAGCCTCCCACTTAACCCATCCTGCCTTCATTTAATGATCGCACTGAGGCCACTGAAGCTTTTGGAATTCGAATCATGTCAGACATAATCCGAGCCAATAATTAATGAACTCGGCATGGACTGCGCTGTAACATGCGAAAGTCCGTTAAGCTTTCGTCAGAAGAGAGGAAACGTGCAAGACATTGAGAGGGGAACACTTGGATAAAGTGCAGACGCACAGAGGTGTGTGTGAGCTGCTGGGAAAAGCCTGTCTGTCTGTGTAAGCTGCAGCGCAGGACACAGTCTGAGCCTGGTCTTATCTTCCAATCCTGTTCCTGCGGCACGGCCTCAGAAGTACGTACACTTTATGGCCCTTTGTGGAAGACTGAACAAACAACTCCAAAACGAGAAAGCGTATCTATACAAAAAAAAAGTTTGATAATGCCGACGATGTTTGCACACTCATAAATATAGGAATAGAAAAAGAATAAGTCCAAGGATGTTTGTGCAGTCAGAAGCACAAATACAGGCGGCAGTACGGTTGTAGATTGGGCAACTTTTACCTTTTATCTTTGGGTGCTGGAGAAACATTCATATACTCATGGGACATTTGTATCTGATGATGTCATTCCTGCAGTGGTGCTGTTTGCCCTGTCTTTTATTTATTCTGTCTGCCAGGGGCCTGGTGCCAGTCATCACCTCTGCCTGTCTTATACAAATGGTCTGAGCATTTGTTCTCAGCAGCAGAGGTTAGCAAGCGGCCATGTGCGAGACTTATCTAAATATGGATGTGGAGATTTGCTTGACAGTCAGTGAGGCCTTCAGGTGACTGCAAAATGTGGGAATGTTAAAATGTAAAGAGCTGAAAAATAATCTCTTTAGCGCATTTTTTACAAAAAGGCTATACTTTAAGTTAAGGTTTTATACTACCTGTGTAGTTCCATATATATTATTATATTACCCAGGTGATACGCACTGGTTGTCACGAACTGGTACAGTATGACAGGCAGTTCGGGCGGGTGCTATTGCCGTGGGCAGAAAAGGCAAGCATAAGCGCAGAGGGGTTGTTTTTAAACATAAAAGTCTTTAATTAACAAAAAGGAACCAACAAAACATACTTGGACTCTGCACAGAACACACACATACATAGTCTCATTTAGCCTTCCACATGAATCACAACTTTTTCAGACCTTTGTAAGCATTTCAGACCGTTGCAAGCATTTCAGACCATGAAGCATTTCAGAAGGCTTAGGACTGACAGGAAGTCTAGAGACTGCTCGGGACGGGAAGCCTAGAGACTGCACGGGACGGGAAGCCTAGAGACTGCATGGGACGGGAAGCCTAGAGACTGCACGGAAAGCACAGGGGAGCACACTGGAAGCACAGGGGAGCACACTGGAAGCACAGGGGAGCACACAGGAAACTAGGGGAGCACACAGGAGGCATCGGGAATAATGTGCGCACAGTGACCTCTGGTGGTAGTCCCTTACAGTACCCCCCCCCCCCCCCCCCCCCCTTACGACTCTCCTCTGGAGCGTTATTGGAGGCACTACGGCCTCGTCCAAGGTCCCTTCGCCCAGCTTATGACGATGATGTAGCTTCTCGAGCAGGGTGGAATGGTGGGCGAGTCGGAGCCGCCGCCGAAGCCGAGCTGTGGGGGCTACTGCTGAATCCCTAGTTTACACCGGGCGGCTGAGGCAGCACTGGATCGCTGGTGTAGGCCGGGTGGTGGAGGCAGCGCTGGATTGCCCTCGTGCATCGAGTGGCAGGTGCAGCGCTGGGTTGTCCTCCAATCCGGGCGGCCGATGCAGGACTGGGTCATCCTCAAGCCGGGGGGCGGATGCAGCAGCGGCCTGTCCTTGCAGCTGGGCCTCGAAAACGGCCATAGCTCGCTCTCAGAGTAGCTACCTGATGCCATAGCCGGGTGGTAGAGGCCGTCAGGGATCCTCTCGCTGGGCCTGGTCGATGAGGCAGCGCCGGATCCTCGTGGCCGGGCGGCGGAGGCAGCACGGCATCACTCTGGTCCACAGAGCTTCAGATGCAGTGCTGGGTTGTCCTCCTAGCCGGGCGGCCAATGCAGCGCTGAGTCCTCCTCACCGCCAGGGCTTCCTGTGAGGCGCTCCCTGAAGAAACGGCGCCTTTGTGGTGTTCCTTGGACGAGGGGGGGAGCAAAAAAGGGGGGGGTGGTGTTGGCCACTGTGGCACTGCCGTGGGCCCCCTCTGCTATGCCTTGTCAGGTCGAGCATTCTGTCACAAACTGGTATGACAGGCAGTTCTGGCGGGTGTTATTGCCGTGGGCAGAAAAGGCAAGCATAAGCGCAGAGGGGTTGTTTTTAAACATAAATGTCTTTAATTAACAAAAAGGAACCAACAAAACATACTTGGACTCTGCACAGAACACACACATACACAGTCTCATTTAGCCTTCCACATGAATCACAACTTTTTCAGACCTTTATAAGCATTTCAGACCGTTGCAAGCATTTCAGACCATAAAGCATTTCAGAAGGCTTAGGACTGACACGAAGCCTAGAGACTGCACGGGACGGGAAGCCTAGAGGCTGCACGGGACGGGAAGCCTAGAGGCTGCTCGGGACGGGAAGCCTAGAGGCTGCTCGGGACGGGAAGCCTAGAGGCTGCTCGGGACGGGAAGCCTAGAGGCTGCTCGGGACGGGAAGCCTAGAGGCTGCTCGGGACGGGAAGCCTAGAGGCTGCACGGGACGGGAAGCCTAGAGGCTGCACGGGACGGGAAGCCTAGAGGCTGCACGGAAAGCACAGGGGAGCACACTGGAAGCTTAGGGGAGTACACTGGAAGCTTAGGGGAGCACACTGGACGCTTAGGGGAGCACACTGGAAACTAGGGGAGCACACATGAAACTAGGGGAGCATACAGGAAACTAGGGGAGCACTCAAGAAACTAGGGGAGCATACAG